>VDFB02000015.1:440471915-440530539 GCA_007258455.2 Sequoia sempervirens
AAGGAATTAGAAGTTATGTTAAAACTTTCCCCCCTTTGACTTTGTCCTTCAAATAGAACATGAAGCCTTCTGGGCCATGATTTGTATGCCTACACCATGCCATTCCAAAAATTTTGGGCTTGTTGATAAATTTCTATCAACCATCTTTAATCATAACAAAGTCTAAAAATATTATGTTTTTAGGAAATAAATTTCCTTTCCTCATATTAATCAAGCATTTATCCTCCACATCTATGAGTTGCCACATAACTTCTAGGAAATCAACCCTCAATGGTACATCTATAAGAATCACATAAGGTGTTTTAGTGGTACCATATACATGAAGGATGGTGGAATCTAGATATTAAATCACATCCCCCCAATTATTTCCAATGCCTAGATCAGGTCATCTATCCTTAGGTTTGAGGAAGTCATGCAATTTTGTTGGGATTCTAGGAAAATTTAGAACCAAAACCCTCTTCATCTTGGAATAAAAAATAATTGAAAATACCACAAAACTAGAGCTCTTTTCATCCTTGTCCAAGATATAGGTCCATGTTTGGACAGGAATGTCTTCACTACTTACTTTTCTCTTTGATTTCATATCATTACCAAAGAAATCAGCTCCCTTGTACAAGAACATATGCATGAATAGGGAGTACCACCAAAACCTTACCTTACTCTTGTTTCATCTTTCTTTAGAGATTCCAAACATTTATCTATCTCATCTAAAAAATAGGTGGAAAAATCATTAGAAGTGGATCGTCATATATTGTATGTTTGCATCCATGTACATAGGTGCAATTGACATGCTTGAAGCTGGATCAAATCCCATAATCTGACAAAGAGAATAAAAGGTTCTTTGGAAGTAGTTTACAAAATAGTTGATTTGGTAAGGTTCTTTGTTAGATGGACCTAGTATAATTTTTATCCCTCCTTTTCCTATTACCAAGAAATTAGACATTACTAAGATCTTGAATTTTGGTCTCACCTTCTCATATTCCTCTCTCAATTTATTCTCATCAATTTTTACCATCTAATCATTCCATTGGCTTAGTTTGAAAACTTCAGTGAACTCTTCCCTGGTGACCTCAACCATGTTCTTGCCAAAATGTGTTCTCAACACCTTAACAATAGGGTCATAGTTGGATGCTATATCCTTGAGGAGGTCCAAATCAAGATACACATTTGGGACAATCAATTTACCCATATCTAGTCTCCATGAGTTTCATATAGGTATTTTTGAGTTTCTATTACCAAGCCAATATGTAAACAATGTCCATCCGGTGATTGGGAGTGTGTAATCCTTGATGGCACACTGTTTATCAAAAATGCCATCTTTCATTATAGGACCTTGAAACATAGGCTGACCTATGCATTTATAATTTATTAAGGGTTTTAATTGGTCCAATGACAGAGAAGTCTTTTATTGATTCAAAACCAGGGGGTTGGGTTCTTGGGGATGACATAGTAATGGATATTTACAAAATTTAGGGTTTATATAGGGCTAAAGTTTGACGTGAAAGAGTAAATAAAATTTAATAATTTACAACAATTTAAATGAACATCAAACCTTAAAAGACTCCATAATTTTAATTCTAATGATAGAAACGATAATTGTAGGAGGTTCACAAGAAATTTGAGATCAGAAGGTATGATTTGCACTTACTAGTTTGTTGACGCATAGAAACCCTAAATTTTGATGTAGAAAGATCAATGAACATTGCAACAGATCTCTAGATTCTTTAAAATTACTTTACAATAGAAATTACTCTTTCAATTTGGATTTTATGGTGAAAAATTAATCAATTTGGTTGATTGACATCTTATCTAGCATTACTGCTCGCTCGCATGAAGCAGAATGGTCCAATCAACCTCCATAAGCAACTTTAAATGTTGACCATTGATTCTGCAATAAGATGGCTTGATGATCAACTCAGATGGAGTCAAACAGATTTTCTCTTTTACTGAAGCTGACCTTGACATCTGGCCAATGAGATTATGCCATGTAAACTTATTTCCACATTGTTAAGTGGGCTCCATCATCTCTACAAGCCTTAAAAACTTCAACTTATTACTTTCCTACTAGCTCGCTTGGGTTAACTCGGACATAGATCAAAGGTGGTGGGCTAGCAAGCAATGACCTAGATTAAGCCCATACAACCCAATTTGCACATGATTTAACCCCTAGGCTCATGCCCAAGTGATTAACATCTTTTGGTGATGGAGGACCAAGATTAAAACATCTTTCCAACCATTTAACCATATGCGCTATACCCCTTTTAGTAGCTCACCTTTTAACGTCTTCATACTTGCCAAAAATATTTAGCCAAGTATTTCATATCTTTTAAAGTTATTTGGATGCCCTGGATGATGCCACATGGTAGTCACCTACCAACCCTCTCAAAGAAAAGGTCCCCCTATGGGCTAGAGCAGGGAACAGTTAGGATCACTTCTAAAGATCAAATCTAAACTATAGATCTCATGTCTTCCATCACCACTACCCTTGGAGATTGGTAGGTCCCACCAAAAGGGGTGACAAATGTCCCTCACTCGCTGCCCTGCTAGGATTTTTATAGAATTATTTTAATAGTGCAGGCTAGCAAGAAACCAATGAAATGCAAGTTGTGGGATCTGTTAGAACATGACTTAAAGTTTTAAAACACACATGCATAAAGTTATGTCTTAAAATGGGGACTTCATTAGGTCGACGCAATAACAGACAATATTTTAGTGCTAGACTTAGGATTAAAATAAATATTTTGACTCCCTAGACTTAAGACATTTTCAAATATTTGAATCGGTAAAACGACTAGTTAGACTATGAGATAGGGTGAATTAACAAATGACCTTAATGACATAAGTCATTACTTAAATGACCGAAAATGAGCAGGGACAAGTCAATGGAGGATTAGAATATTTGGCTTAAGTTTTAACACATCAATAGGATTTTTCAAGGATTTGGGCATAAAAAGAACCCTAGAATGTAAAAAAACAAGACCCTAACCCTAAAACAACTAGAAGAGGGAAAAAAATTTAAATGCAAGGAAAAGAACCATTAAAATTTCGAAAGTTCTATCAATGTCAGTGGTGTTGAATATTCTATTGGTGTTGGAATATTTTTGGATGTTGTGCATTGTTGTTATGTGGTCTGTGTGGTGCTTCTAGACCTGAAGAAGTGTGAATGCGGTGTTTGATGGTGTTAGTGCAGGATTGGTTGACATGACATACTAGCGCTATTTATGGAAGTGGTATGTTATTTGTGGAAGCATGGTGAAGTGTGTCAGTGTTAATTTAGGTCCTGGTTAACCCTTATTGTTGGCTACCTTCACTTTTTTCCATCGTGGAAGTGTTTGGTGTTGACTTATTTGTTGGTTGCACATTTGAGGTGCATACACTTCATTTTGGCCACCCTAGATAAGTTGTTTTAGGTCGTAGAGGATATATAAGAAAATTCTATTAGAGATGTTGTGTGAGTGAAGTATGATGCATATGTGATTAGGTGTGGTGATCTGAGTGAAAGCTTAAATACCTAAGGCTACCAGATGCAGTCAGCAAAAGGTGTCTACATTTCAATGTACTTGAAGTTGTTGGAGGCAATGAGCCGAAGGTTGTGGATGGTGTAGAGTTGTTGTGGTGGATTATCCTATTTCTTTGAGGTAGAGAACCTCCCTGTAACAGTATTCTTCTATTCTCTTCTATTCCAAATAGTGAGTCTGGTGTATTCGGTTTTTTATTCATATATATGTGAGTTAATCCTCACCATGGTTTTTCCTTGATTAAAGTTTTCCACATAAATCTGGTGTTCTCTTGTGTATGGTTGTGATTGTGTTTATGTTTCAATTTCTTACATTCATGTTGATGCATAATAAGGATTTGAAGATTTATGAGGGATTTTTTTTTAATATACAACTGATTCATCCCCCCTCCTACCCCTATCTTGCCCCGTCTCAGTTGAATTGTGTGTCTAACAAAGTGTTGAGGAAGAGAGGACTCCAAAATTAAAGTTTGTTGTTTAAGAGGTTTAGTAAAGTATAAACCTCTTGGAAACAAACCGAAAGAGAATAAGAATCAACTTTAATTAAGAATCAACATACCTATACAAATCTCACCATTACACCACTTAAAATATTAACCTTGAGTGAAATTAATACACCAAAATTTAAAATCCATTTGTAACCCTCAATTAAAATTTATAAAAAAATATTTTATCATTGCAATTCTATAATTTATTTTCATAATAACAGTCACCTAAATGAAAGTTCAGAACAACTTAATAAAGAGGAAAGAAATATTGATTAAAGTAAAATATACTCCATTTCTGATTGGAGTTGGGAATCCAAATTCTTGACTCCCTCTAACTATGCTCCCACACATAGGAGGACAACATGGAGGAGTTCAAGCCTACGATATGTAACTTCACCACAGACCCAAAAACAGACTGCCTGATATCATGAACTATAAAAGGACCTTTCCTTGCCTTTCCTTTCCTTATTCACCACAATACTTTCCACGCCTCAAAAGACATCACATTCCTTTTTGCTCCCACCTTCGAACCTTCACTAACTATTGCAAGCGCAATCAAGGCTGGGGTGAAATGCAGATACTATTTTTATTTGTCATTTGAAGCCGTCCATAAACTGTTATGGCGACCTTGGATACCTATTCAACACTCTTCGGCCTGTAGAAATTTTGATACTTAACATTTTGTTCTCATCATTAAAGTTTATAAAAAATCTTACGCAATCGTTGACCACCCATTGCATGTTCACGGACTTTGGACTTGACTAATCACTCAGTGTTCACATCACAGTGTATTTTCAGGAAATTAAATTTCTTTGAGTCATCATCAATATTCACATTTCACCAGAATATCTTCACTCTTCACCAAGAGGGACAAATTTATTGTAAAATCATGGGCAACGGACACGGTCATAGACTACTATCTTCTTTTGAGTTCGAATTCAAGAGTCTTTAGCCATATCAAGTTAATGTTTCTGAAGAAAATTTGGCACATTTTGTATTCATTATTAAAGTTAATAGCGAGTCCTGAGCAATCGGCAATAATGGCGTCTGTTGCGCAGGGAAAAGGAAAGTGGGGAATCTTGGCTTGCAAGACGCCAAAAGATGACATGTACCCTTAGTTTTTATTTTCCCATTGAAGATTATTTGTATTATTTTCACTTTTAGCCATCTCCAAGTTTATATAGATATGGATGAATACATTTTTAAATAGTAAGTCGCATAAAGTTCAGGGTTATTAGTTTCAAAATTAATGTTGGGTAGAAGTTTAGGTTTGCAAATTTCAACGATTTGATTTTGAATTTAAGATTAGAGTTAACAAATTTACATAAAGAATAATTAACATTTCAGTATAATTGAGTTTTTCTAATGTAAATGTAATAATAGAATTTTAATTAGATCAAGGTGCATCTTATAACAAAATATTCTTCACTTCACACAAAGCTTATATTCATATATTTTGGTTTGTGAATTTCAATATAATTTTATTATTTGTCTACATTTAACTTCTTATTTAGGTTAAAATTAATTTTAACATATTTTTTTACATTTAATTAGTCTAGATATTTCAGAGGATGTTTATTTGTACCCTTTGATTACATTTAAAGCGTTTTACTAACTTAATAGGATTTGACTTGTGTTAGTTTCATAATAATTTTAAAATTATATTTGTATTGAGAGCTCTTTATACATATCATATGAATCATTTAAAATTGAGTATGTGTAGGTGGTTTACAATAAAATATGTTCTTGATTATTAAACATAACCAAAATAAAACACATTGTCAAATGAATTGCAAAAGCAACCACAAAACCAAGCAAACCCTTAGCACATGCAACAATACCAAAAGAAAAAGGTGGAGGATTATAGAACACACTAAAAGGGATTGTATAGTAGAGGAACATCTTTGAGTTGTAATTGAGAATATGTCTCTTGATATTTTGTTAAAAAGATCAGTTTAGCTAATCACTAGCTATGCATGGAAATGCACAATAGTAATACTATTACTTAATTGTTTTAAGGTAGAATCCTACCATGTCTAGGTTATTTTTAGTTGGCATAAACCCTTACATTAACTAGCAAAGCCTGTGATAGGAGATCTATTTTTTATGCATATATGTTTATATTTGGATTATAATGCTATTATATATGTTGGAAGATGAAATGTTAATTGTTGATAACCAGTTTGAGATAGAGGTGTGTGAACATACAACACATATTTTGATTACCAAATGTATATTTTTTATCAAAAAAATTGGCCAATGTAATACAAAATCACTACTTGCATTGTTGGTTCATAGTGTGTATCTATTTTCAAGACAGTCAGATTGTGTTATACTTAACTCGAGGGAATCTAGATTCATATTAAAAATTATTTATTATTGGACACAACACTATTGGTGTAATTAATTATTTAATTACACTTTATTAAGTTTACTTAGGTAATAATTAGTTTACTTAATTAATAAGTAATCCTTATTTAGTTGAGCTATTTTTCGTTCAAAATTAGGTTTAGAGTTTTGCCTACATTGCTTTTAAAAAGAAATTCATCCTTCGTATTTTCTACAATTTGTGAATATTATTCATTTGCACATATTCATGCAAATTGCTCTTGCTTTTTCTGTTTTCTCTTGTGGAAGGCATTTTCTGGTTTGCATTTGTGATCTTGGTTTCTAACATGGTATTAGAGCATCAAAAGGAGTCCTTAAATTCATCCTCCTCTTCTAAAGGGAAATCATTTAAGAAGGAGAACATTACATGTGCATATTGCAAGAGGGAAGGACATTGATGAGCTAAAGAATCTTCTTAAGAAACATCAGATTGATTTTCCTTCTAGGATGTCTGCATCATCTTCTTCCCCTCATTCTTCTTCTTTAGAAAAACTTGACAAGGGCACAACTAGTTTGTATACATCATCAGATATGAAGGGACATGCTCTTTGTGCTTATTCAAGTCATGGATCAAGGAGATGGATTCTAGATTCAGGAGCATCTCATCATATGGCATCTTCATACTCTATATTCACTTCCTTTGAGCCTTGCACTATGTCTCCTATTTTGATGGGAAACAATACATACATGAGTGTTATAGGGAAGGGGCTATTAGTTTTGGGGACAACACTTTTCAGGATGTCTTGTGTGTTCCCCATTTGACGAACAACCTTCTTTCCATATATCAGATCACACATGGAGGAAATGGGATATCTGTGGAGTTCACACCTGATACAGTTATCATCAGAGACTTGGAGAGTAGTAAGGTTATTGCTACTAGGGTGGTGGATCACTCATCTCAGTTGTATTCCTTTGCAGATTTTTCTTTTGATGGTGCTTCTGTTCCTCCAGTTGTTCATCACACTTCTAGTGTGAATCATCATTCAGAGGATACATTTGGTTTCTTGAACATTGGTGTTCTCTCTTTGGATCTAGTTCTTGAGCCATCTGTTCCATCTCCTCCACCTGCTATAGTTGATACTTCTATGGCTATAGATGTGGTTTCTTCTATTTTAGTGTAGTGGGACCTAGTTGATCATTCATCTTTGGAGGTTTCTCTTGATTCTTCACCTCCTTTGAATTCTTCATTGGTTGAGGTCACACCTGCTTCTGTGGAGACATCTTGGGCTACACCAGATTCACCTTCAGAGATTGCATTCATGAGGCTTCTTCCCTCTCACTTCTTTTAAGAGATGCAGTTTCTTCACTTTTGGAGCTACTTCATTATGGGGGGGCTATTTGGCCTCTTTATTCCTTTCTGGGGGGTTCATTCATGTATCTTTGTGATGGATGGTGTCCTTGGGGGCTATTTTGGGGAGGAGTTTTGTCCCATGTGGTTTTCTCCTTTACCCCATTTGGTTTAGTTTGCATTGCATTTGTACATGGGTACCTAACATGGACTAGTTTCTAGGATCCATTCATGTTTTCATCCATTCATGCATTCATCCTAGCATTAGGTGTATGCTTTTTACTCTCCCTAAGTTGCACTTAAGGGGGGGGTGTTGGTGTAATTAATTATTTAATTACACTTTATTAAGTTTACTTAGGTAATAATTAGTTTACTTAATTAATAAGTAAGCTAAATATTTAGTTGAGCTATTTTTAGTTCAAAATTAGGTTTAGGGTTTTGCATACATTTCTTTTATAAAGCAATTCATCCCTTGTATTTTCTACAATTCCTGAATATTATTCATTTGCACATCTTCATGCAAATTGCTCTTGCTTTTTCTATTTTTCTCTTGTGGGAGGCATTTTTTGGTTTGCATTGGTGATCTTGGTTTCTAACAAACACTAGTTATTATATGGCATGATTTTCTTGGTGATCCTCTTGATTTGTTACCTCATGAAAGGTAGGTCCACATCCTGATGGAAAGTGTGCAAGGGACCATTGGTTTATGCTTGGAGGAAAAGAACTTGAGTAATTCTCTCCATCTGTTGAAATGAACAAGGCAACTAGGGGGTGAATCAGTTGTAGCAAATTAAACCTTCAAAACCCTCAACAGTAAATAGATCCACAAGAATTCAATAAACCATTATGCGGTTAAATTGATTAAACATCAAATGCAAATAAAAAATGTTGAAATCACAACACCATACACTTGAGAACACCAAATTTATGTGGAAACACCAATGAGGAATAAACCACAGTGAGGATTAGCTCACAACATAAGTAATAGCAATACTGGTACAAAGGGGAGCTCACTATCAGAATAAGACACACTGTCCAAAAAGGCTCAGGGTCAAGGATCACTACCATAGAAAGAATACAAGAAGATAGAATAATGTTACACAGAGAAAACACTTCTCAATGCAACAAGGAGTCCACCATAATTTCTTGCACACTTTCATAGTCTCACATGAAAGATTTCAAATGCCTCCAACTCACAGCCTTCAAGAACCCTAACATGAAGTTCGCACTACTCTACTCAAATTCACATCACACACATCACTCACATCAATCTTGCATCTATCTTGCTTCTTACTCTTCTATACAATATTTTGTATCAACACCATACATATTTATATCAATCTCAATCTAAAAAAAATTCTCCAATGTCAGCCACTAGCCGTTATACATTCAAATTTGAAATCTAGGTTGTCACCTAAACATTCCCACAATGGAAAGGAATAAAAGGTGACCTATATAAATCCTTATTTAGGACCCAAATAGATCCCAACACACTTCAACATGCTTCTAGAAGCCTCACCTATAGTGTTAAACATAAGGTCAGCCAAGACCCGTGCAAAACACCATAGACATTAAGTACACACTTTCTTAGATCAAGCCAAAAGTTTTAGAAAACATAATTCACTTGAAATCAATCCAGAACAATCCATGAAATACTTAAGATTCATCAAATACTTCATACAAGCTTGCATCAAAAAATACTTTAACTCAGGACAACTGATAACCCTTATTTGCATACCGATAAGTGAAACTCTTGTTGTATTGCACCAAATCAAATAAAAAATTGAACATATAAATATAAAAACATTATAATCATCTTCTCAAGTTTGCACAACCTGAAGTCAAATAGCTGAGAAACATAGAGAAAATACATTTCTCCTAGACCACACAAAGCATCACTAAACAATTGGTTCACATGCTAGTGAAAATATCTCACACTGTACGACAATCTAGAAACCAAAAATTTGAATATAGCAACCTCTGTCAACCTTAAATAACCTATAAGAAACATACAGGCATAGCATCAACATAGAAGGAACATGAAGCACAATACTAGAGCACACTATGAACATTTGTAAAACATAGTTTACACTGTTTATTAAGTTTTGTCAAAAGCACTTTGAAACCAAGTACCAGAAAAATCATCTCATCTAATTACTTCATTCCAACTCATCTTCAGAATCTACAACACTTCCTCAAGGTCTCAACTACATATGCACAACTTGTTTTCTTCTTTTCCACAATTTTCTCAATATCATCAACATCTTCATCTCATAGTTGAGATCAATGACAACACAAGCTGGCAAACTTCTTGTTGACATCAATGACAACACCATCATTCTTGCAACACCATCCTATACTTTAAGAATGTTGAAGACTTGATTATTTAAATTTTGTATTTCACATGATAGTTGTAATTTTGATTATTTGTAAATTTTTATAAATTATGGCATTAGAAATGATACTTGTAATATGTAATTTGTATGATAAAATAATGAACAAATTATATTAAAAAATCATTCTTTTGTAATGTATTAAGTAAAAATACAAGTTAAATGAAATATTCATTGGATGTATATGCATTTTTTTTAATGCTAATGATTTGAATAAGTATGTCTTTTAGTAAATGGAATTTAATTTCAAGTCTATTCTTAAACAATTGTGAGGTATTAAGGTGAGAGATTACATGGTGATTGATTGTTCTTCCTCACCTCCTTCAATGAAATGGAGGTCCTTTGATTTTCTAACAGTGCCTCAAAAATTAAAAGATTCTCTTTGGTAGGAATTAGCTAAGAGACAACTCTTGTTTTCTAATGTAGAGGATAAAATCATTTGGATAAAGTAAAAAATAGGCTCCTATAATATAAGGGATGGCTATAGGGTCCTTGTGAGTTATTTTTAGTCTTATGATTGGCCTTCTAATTTTAGTTGGGCCCCAATTGTTTTGCCTTAGTTAGGTGCTTTTGCATGGCTTGCTCCTAATGATAGAATCTTATCTAGAATGAGATTGGACCATCTTGGTATTACTCCACTTTTCCCATGTGTTCTTTGTGGTAGGGCATATGAGAGTATTGAATATCTTTTTCTATCTTACTATTTTGCAAACAATTGTTTGGTGTGGCTGCAGAATAAGCTTGGTTGGTGTGTTCATCTTCATTGTTACCTTTTAAATTAGTTCCAATGTTGGCCCTTTTTGTTTAAATCTTCATGGTTTTCTTGTATATGGGATTTGATTCCATTTATTGTCATTTTGAAAATCTGGTTAGAAATAAATATATGATTTTTAGGAAGATGTTATTGGATATAAATTAAGTAATCCATAAAATTGAATTTGCAATTTTAGAATCAATTATATCTTTTATGTTGAGGAATTTGAATATGAAGAAAGCATTCACATCTTGGGATGCTTGGTTGCTAAAATCTTGGTCTCTCCTTAAACCCCCTCATATTCAAGGTTTTTTTCTTGGTCAGAATCCTTCTATGGATAGGAATATGGTAAAGTAGGTACCTCCTCTAGAGGGGATGATCAAATTGAATTTTGATAGGGCATCATGATGAAACCCTAGCCTTCCAAGTGCTAGTATGGTGTTAAGGGATCACAAGGGTGTCATTTTGAGGGATGCTTGTCAAATGTCGATCATATACACTAATAATGTGGTAGAATTTAATGCTTTGATTCTTGGCTTGGAACTAGAAATTAGCCTTAATATTTTTAATTTTTTCGTTGAAGGGGATTCTCAAGCTATGAATGGGGCACTTTCCAGGAAGGATTTAGATGCTTGGAATTTAAAATATCTGGTAAATCATATCAGATATTTTCTTTAGAACTTCATGTCCTATGAAATTCAACATTGTTATGGAGAATCTAATGTTGTTGTAGACTTGTTGTCTAACAAGGCAATTGACAAGTCACTCCCTTTCACCCTTTTTTCTCAAAATGATATGCATTTGATTATGGAACAAAGGATTTAAGGGATTTTGGAAGAGTTCTTCCATATATGAATTTTTCTCAGGAAACATTGATAGTTATGCTAGAAAGAAATGGTAATTATTTCAATTCATCATGGCTATTACTTATTTATGTGCCTAAAAAAAATTGTGTTTTTAGATATTTTTGTTCTAAAAGTTTTGAGTTTGAATCATGGATAAATGCTTCCAATTATCCTTAACATGATAAAACCTAGGTGTTGAATTGAGAATCTATTGTTTTCTCTATATTTTTTCATGTTGATGACAATCACTTAGGATAATACAATTTTTTGGTCTCTTGAGAGGTGTCTCCAGCCACATCATCACAACCTCTCCTTCTACCTACATGTACTCCCCACTACACATAGACTAGATTTGGATATTTTGGAGTTTGGTTTTGGATTATCTACAATTATGTTTATATCAAATGTTATCAAGGTGACATCAACTATAGATCTGATATTGCACTAGGAAGGTGTTCTAATAATGTTGAAGTGACATCTCCATGGATATGTTTCTCGATTTTTGGCACTTGTGTTTCATTTCCCTCATTACTTGTTAATTAAGGTCATTCTTGTTTCTCTCCATTTAATCACATAACATTTTTTGGCATTGTCGCCACCTTCCTTCAATCCTTGGAAAATCTGGTTTTAATGGTTGTTGATTCTTTTTTAAGTGACATGTGTAGGTTAGTGTTTACCTCATTATATTTCTTTGATTAAGGTACAACTTTGGTTTTGGTGTGCATTGGAAAAATGACTTACAATAAGTATGGCTTGTGCATACTTTAATATGGAATGGCTCTCTTTTGACCATCATTTATATGATCTCTAGCTTGTTTCTTGTCAAATTTTGGTGGTTGAGTATCTCCTCCTTGTTGCTCTCTTTTCTTGTTGCGAAGGATTTTGATTTTTGGTTTTATGTTGTTGTAAATATGAGCTATTCTGGTGGTGTTGTCATTGATGTTGTCATTGATGTCAACACTATTTAGTATGTTGTAGATTGGACATGTATAGTTGAGATGCTTCTGAGATGTTGTGAGTACATGGAGCTATCTTATGTGGTTACAAATGTGTTGAGTTAATGAGTTTCCAAGTGCTTTTGAGAAAATTAATATAGAAGAGAAGTCAAAGTGATGAATGTGTTCAGATTGTGCTCTGGTATGTGCTCTTTGTTTCTCCTATGTTGATCCTATTCCTGTGTAGTTCTATAGATTTCATAATGGCAATTTGATGGTGATATATTTTGAGTTTCAATTTCTAGCATGATAATGTGTGAAATTTATGTTCACTGGTATGTGTGTTCTATGTTGGAAAATGTTCATCAATCTCACAGGCTGAAATATCTGAGAAAGCATGGTCGCTGTGACATTCCTAGTGTCTGGCTGACTGGCAGTTCAGTAGCCTTGTGTTTTTCTCATGTCGCCAAGACAATGTGTTTGTCTTGTCGATTGATACTATCGCTGTGACCTCCTGAATGTCTTGGCGATCGACATCTAAAACCTTCGGCGTAACCTTTGACTATCAGAATGATGTCTCAGAAATGATAGGAAATCTTTCTAATATTGGCCTAACCTTTGGTCTGTCTAGCCGATGTGATAATTGGTATAACTTGCTCCTATTGATAGAAAGTCTTGGTGACTGGGAGATGTCTGGCCGGTAGTTCATGTCTATTAGATATCGATGTGACTCTGGGCAACAAGCAGTATCGATGATAGTCTTGGACAGTCGATATGTCTCATACCAACAAGGGAAATCTTGCCGATAGTTATACACCTATGGTCGTCGGTGTAACTCATGTGTTTCGAGAGAAAGTATTGGCAACATGGAAAGTCTCACCGATAGTGTTGTCTTCAAGATGACATGGTGATGCTCATTGTAACCTCTTGGTAATAGAGGGAAGTCTTGCTAACTATTAGATGGATGCCGATAGGAATGCGATGGACGTCAGATGTATTCGGTATGACCCCTGAGCTCAGTATGAAGTCTTAGCGAATATGGAATGTTTGGCTGACATAAGACTTTGGGGTAACTTGAGGAGTCTCGGTGTGACCTCTTGGCGAGCGGTAATTCTGGCTGACAGGAGACTTTGGTGTAACACATGTGTTTTGGTATGTTGTCTTACCAAATGTGGAAAGTCTCACCAATGGGGTTGTTGAGGTTGGTATAACATGAAGAGATCGGTGTGATGTCTTGGCGAAAAATAATTGTCTCACCGAATGGAATACTCACATCGGCATGACTTGAAAACTTCGGTATTAATTCTTGGCGATCCGCGGGTGTCTTGCCGATGGAAAAGACAACAACGATATGACCCTTTGAACTTCGGTATGATGTTTAATTGAATGGTGATTGTCTCACCGATGAGAATGCTAAGGTCGATGTGACTTGAAGACTTCTGTGTAATGTCCGGGCAAAGAGCAACAGTCTTGCCGATTGATGAACTCTCTAAAATACCTTGTGATCTTTGGTGTGAGGTCTTGACAACATGGCAAAGTCTTAGCAATAGCTCTCTGGACTCTATGTAACCTCTTGTCGATAGTGAGGACTCTTGGTGATGAATGTGCAATCGGTCCTGTGGCATTGGGGAGACACGGTTAGTGTTTCACTAACATGCGACAGAGGTTGAACACCTTTGACCATTGGAAGATCGTCCTACGTGGTGCGATTTGGACAAACTAGAGAAGGTAGAATGTGAACTGTTTCCTGAACCAAGGAAGCAGAAACATCTTCAATGATAATGATGCTGGGCTAGATGATAGTTGGAAAAAAATGATTTCATAGAGCTTGCAGAGAACGAATGCATATAAGTATGCATTGGACGTTCTGTTGCTGGTGTTGAAGAGCTAAGAGCCAAAGAGAACAAGAGAAGAAGAGAGAGCCGAGTGGTTGGGTGAAAGGCCAAGGCCATGAGGCTAAAGTAGAGGCAGGGTTATGCTGTCAAACTCTCTCCTATGTACTAAGTGATCAGTGGCTACCAGTTGTATCCAGATGAACAAGATGTAATCTCTGAAAGGCTAAGAGCCTGAAACTGTATTGTAACTTTTTGTTGCTGAATAATACAATCATGGCTCAAAATTTGGAGAGTGGGGTTTTTCACCTGAAAGGGTTTTCCCCATGTAAAATCTTTGTGTTCTATTTTCATAGTATCTTTCATCCGTGTTGTTGCTTGCTATTGAATTTGCTTGTGTTTTTCTCAGAAGGATCAATGTGGGAAAATGAACCGTGTCTGTTTCCACTTTAGGACATAGTTGTATGTGTCTTTGAGGCAACCTAATCAAAATGAAAGTTACCGAAGGCACTACTATTCTTAGAGATTTCTTTGAGATGCACAAAATTCCTTACAAGTGGTATTAGAGCCTTCTTTTGGTTGTTGGTTCTAGATATTTCTCCTATTAAGATTTCTTAGTTTGATTGGCTGGAAGAAATCTAGAGGAATGGACTGATGTATTGATTCTTTGATGAGTGTAAGCTTTGTGGTATTCTGAGACAGCGTGCAGCTTGAAGGATGGTCAATATGGAAAAGGGAGTTGGTCATGTTGTGATCTTTGTCTCCTAGCTGGTAGCAGTATAACCTTGGAGTATGAGGTGGATTTCTTTGCTCTGTGGCTGTGTAGCAGTAAAGCTTTCATATTGGGCATCTGTGTGACAAGCTCCTGGGTGATATGGAGAAGCCTAGGTTGTTTCTTAGTCATGGAAGAGAGTGCTTATGCTAGATGGTGGTTCCTGGTATTGGAAGGCACTATTTCCTATTAACCTCGAATGCTTGAAGGCTATGGAGTTAATCATTAGATGATTTGTTTTACATGGCTAAGAAAAACTTGTGGTTATGTGGAGTTGTTGTTAAGCTATTTTCTAGAGCCTGGATTTTGGGGTGTTGTTGGATGAGATAGTTGCAGTTTTGCATGCATGCTTTGTGCATGGTTTGAGAAGGTATGATTTCTTCTCTACATGGGAATGTTGGTACATGATTTGTCACTCAGCATTCTTGTGGTGGTGCTTGGGGGTTCCTTGATTATGGTTCTTAGTGTGGACATGATTGGCAAGTCAGATCTAGTCAGATCTGGTGTTTGAGTCATGTTGTCTACATGGTTATTCTCTTTGAAATCTTAGTGTTGAAGTTTCCAATGCGATGATGAGTTTGCATGTTTGATGTTTGTTATCTAAGAGTTATACGGCTGCTGGATTAGCTACCCATTGGCTGCAGTGAGATAACTTGGATGTGGACTGTCTTTATCCATGAGGTTGATTCATTGTTGTTGTAGACTTGTTAGTTGGCCTTGTTTGTGGTCACTCATGCATTGGTGTGACTATTTTGAGATGAGAGGATGGATATTCTTGAGTACCTGAATGGTCAGTTATGGGAACCTGAAGCAGTTGGTCATGATGCTTGGAGAGCTCGGGTGTCGTGTTTCAGTGGGAGCTCTAGCAGTGATTGTGGATTCATCACATGGTGGTGAATGGTCTTCTTTAGTGTTGTAGATGTTTCTCCTATTGCTGCAGAAGGGTTCTTTCACATTTGCATGGACATTACTTGAAGATGTGCAACATCTTGGAACCATGGAGGACTTTTGGAGTCTTTGGCTAAGGTGTTGGTGGTGCTTGACATGTGATGTTTGTTTTTTGAGTCTATTTTTTGTATGTCATGATATACTCTTTTTTGCGCACTAGAGTTTTGGCATTGTGCATTGTACTTGAAGACAATGGTGAGGTCACTTGAAGCATGGAATATCCTATGGGGATGTGTAGATCATGGTGTCATGATAAGTTCCCATTTTCAGATGATTGGAGCTTTGGCAATGGTCTGTTAATTCTTTGTGGATTAGGTGCTTTGATTATTTGCTTGGTACTTCATGATAGTGCAATAATGCAGTTGAAGTTTAGCATGAGATGATTGGTTGCTAGTACTCATGGATACTTGAAGAATAAGGTGATGTTTTCTTTCTCTTATGAGAGAAGTGTTGTTGCTTGTTATTCTTAATGAAGTTTTCAGCAGAAAGTCTGAGCAGCCTACACCTTGCTTGAACATGAGTTCAATAAGAGACCTATGAGGAGATTTCTCTCAGATTAGTCATGATGACTTGTATCTTGAAGGATTATTCTCATTCCACTCTTGGTCTACTCGGCAGTTTATCTAGAAGATATTTGGCCTATTATATTTTTCAGATGTGTTTAATGTTCACTTTCATGATATGGATCTTGAATTGTTGTTTAATGATTCTAGAGGATTCATAGTGAAATTTGTACAGTTTCTTTAATCTCCTTGAGTTTCTATGTTATGTCATTTACTGATGAGAATTGGTAGGAGATGTCGAATGGGCTGATTTCATTTACAAGTTTGATCTTCCTTGAGATTCTTACATCCATGTTTATTAAAGATGGTTTGATCTTGGTGATTGAACGAATGGATGTTGTTAAGGTTTGTCTTTTGGAATGTGAAGGAGATCATTCTTGACACAACTGGCTATTAGAAGTGTATGTAGGAGGATGTTCTACATGAAGATGATGTGCAGAGTTTCTCTCTATTGCCATGAAGGTTTGTGGTGAGAGAAATGTTTCTTGTAGCAGGTTTTTGTGGGTTGTGCACATCATTGTGGATATTTCCTTGGTATGACATGTTCACATGTTCTATGTGCTATAATTGGTAGACTTGCGATGCCTTTTGATCTTTCAGATTTGGATTACTTAGGCAGTGGGAGTTCCTGTATGTGTCTTGTCTTCTTTGACTGATTGGCACTTGGAGCTTGTATCTGTTGTTAATGAATTAATCATGTTTTGGCATAATTTTACTAATGATGATACCTATGAGGTATGTGTGATTGGATGGAATAGCACGAGCTATGAGTGCTATTTTTAGTTCGATGAGTTTATAAGTTGGATGGGAGCAGTCAATCTGATTGTTGTTCTAGCTGGTGTTTTTTGTCTTGTTTCTGGCTAATGACTTCACTTTTGTGTTCTAATTGAAGCTTTGAAGTTGATATTGCTTTTGTATGGCATTTGAGCATAGTGAAGTGGTAGCTTTATCTTGTTAATGTTATCACTAGGATCTTTTAGTTGTGTTCATTGGAATGGTGCTTATACACCTTGGCATTGTATCCTTCTTCCATAGGTGGCATGTTGGAAGATGACAGGATTGTTGCCTGAATGGTGGACATCTTGGATGTTGGAGTAGAATTCTTGATGGAGCATGAGAGCATGTTTGAGATCTATGTGGTTTCCTAGAAGGCTATGATCGGTTGCTTTGTTGGTCAATGAGTTGTAGTTGGATGCTTGGTCTTTGTTGTACATTGTCTATTGGATGATTATCTATTGAATCATGTTGACTGGGTGTCTTGAGTATTACGGGGTTTCGACTAATGGAGCTAGTGTGATATTAGTTCATGATTTCTTTGGAGGTTCCTGTGTGATCTTCGTCAAGTAGGAGATTGTTGGAAAATGTGCCTCAATCTCACAGGCTGAAATCTTTGAGAAAGCATGGTCACTGTGACATTCCTGGTGTCTGGCCGACTGACAATTTAGTAACCTTGTGTTTTGCTCATGTCACCAAGACAATGTGTCTGTCTTGTCGACTAGTACTATTGTTGTGACCTCCTGAATGTCTTGGTGATCAACATCTAAAACCTTTAGTGTAACCTTGGACTATCGGAATGATGTCTCGGCGATGATAGAAAGTCTTGTCGATATCAACTTGACCTTTTGTCTGTCTAGCCAATGTGATAATCAATATAACTTGCTCCTATCGATAGAAAGTCTTGGCGACTCGGAGATGTTCGGCCGATAGTTCGTGTCTATCAGATATCGGTGTGACTCTGGGCGACAAGCAGTGTTGGTGAGAGTCTTGGACAGTTGGTATGTCTCATACAGACAAGGGAAGTCTTGTCAATAGTTATACACCTGTGGTCGTTGGTGTAACTCATGTGTTTTGGGAGAAAGTCTTAGCAACTCAGAAAGTCTCACTGATAGTGTTTTCTTTAGGATGACATGGTGATGCTCATTGTAACCTCTTGGCGATAGAGGTAAGTCTTTCCGACTGTTAGATGGATGCCGATAGGAATGCAATGGACGTCAAATGTGTTCGGTATGACCCCTGAGCTTGGTATGAAGTCTTAGCGAATATGGAATGTTTGGCTAAAAAAAGACTTCAGGGTAACTTGAGGAGTCTCAGTGTGACCTCTTGGTGAGCGGTAAGTCTGGCCGACAGGAGACTTTGGTGTAACACATGTGTTTCGGTATGTTGTCTTACCAAATGTGGAAAGTCTCGCCGATGGCGTTGCTGAGGTTGGTATAACATGAAGAGCTCGGTGTGATGTCTTGGCAAAAGACGATTGTCTCACCGAATGGAATACTCATGTTGGCATGACTTGAAGACTTCGGTATGAAGTCTTGGTGATCTGCAGGTGTCTTGACGATGGAAAAGCCAACATTGATATGACCTTTGAACTTTGGTACGATGTCTCATCGAATGGCGATTGTCTCACCGATGAGAATGCTGAGGTCAATGTGACTTGAAGACTTATGTGTAATGTCTGGGCGAAGAGCGACAGTCTTGCTGACTGATGAACTCTCTAGAATACCTTGTGATCTTTGGTGTTAGGTCTTGACAGCACGGCGAAGTCTTAGCAATAGCTCTCTAGACTTTATGTAACTCTTGCCGATAGTGAAGACTCTTGCAATGAATTTGCAATTGGTCCTATGGCATTGAGGAGACACGGTTAGTGTTTCACCGACATGCGACACAGGTTGAACGCCTTTGACCATTGGAAGATAATCCTATGTGGTGTGATTTGGACAAACCAAAGAAGGAAGAACGTGAACTATTTTCTAAACCGAGGAAGTGGAAACATCTTTGATGATAACAATGTTGGGCTGGATGATTCGTAAGTTCTAATCTGACAGTTGGAAAAGAACGATTTCATAGAGCCTGTAGAGAATGAATGCATATAAGTATACATTGTACATTTTGTTGCTAGTGGTGAAGAGCTGAGAGCTAGAGAGAACAAGAGAAGAAGAGAGAGTCGAGTGGCTAGCTAAAAGGCCAAGGCCATGAGGCCGAAGCAGAGGCAGGGTTATGCTGCCAAACTCTCTCCTGTGTACTAATTGATCAGTGGCTACCATTTGTATCCATATGAAAAAGATGTAATCTCTGAAAGGCTATGAGCCTGAAACTATATTGTAACTTTCTGTTGCTGAATAATACAATGGCTCAAACTTTGGAGAGTGGGATTTTTCACCCGAAAGGGTTTTCCCCACATAAAATCTTTTTGTTTTGTTTTTGTAGTATCTTTCATCTGTGTTGTTGCTTGCTATTAAATTTTCTTATGTTTTTCTCAGAAGGATCAATGTGGGAAAATGAACTGTGTCTATTTCCTCTTTAGGACATAGCTGTACGTGCCTTTGAGACAACCTAATCAAAATGAAATTTACCGAAGGCACTACTATTCTTAGAGATTTCTCTGAGATGCATGAAATTCCTTACATTCTACAGGTAGAGTTGATCTTTTGTGGACTGAGAGAAATGTTTTTGCTTGACAATCCTTTACTGCTTTGTTTCAGATCTTTCAGATCTAAGATATGTCTTATGATGGTGTTCTTTGTGTTGTGGAAAAGAAGGTTGGAAATTGGTGATCTAGAAATAATGTTTCAGTATTTTAGTATGAGTTTGCATAGTTCAGATGAACAGGTAAAAGGTATTCAGTGGTTGAAGCATATTGTTCTTGCTGTAGATGTATCTGAGGAAATCTGAGATGTATTCTTGTGCATGATGAAGCATGTTGTGGATTTCATGTGTGATCTTCATGTTGGGAAGTGTGTGCTATTGGAAATATGTGCCTCAATCCCACAGGCTAAAACCTCTGAAAGGGCCAAGTTAGTGTGACATCTTTTGTGTCTAGCCGACTAGTAGCTTGAATCTTGTTGAACAGTTCAGGTTGTTGTGACCTTACTTCAGTCTCACCGAATGATCCTATCACTATGACATGTTGTGTTCAGTATGGCCTTCTACCAAGTGGAGATCTCTGGCTGGCAGGCCATTCATATTGTATATCAGCGAGACCCTTGGCCGAAAGGCTTACTTCAGTGTGAAGTCCCAGCGAAAGCTAAAGTCTCGCCGATAGCGTTTTCTATTGAAGCCTTCGGGGAGAGTCTTTGGTGTTCGGTAAGAAGTCTTACAGATAGGAATGTCTCACCAATAGTATTCACTCGGGGTAACCCAAAGGTCTCGGGATGAAGTCTCAACGACTAATGAAGGTCTCGCCGACAGGGATACACATGGATTCTTCGCGGTGACACAAAGACTTTGGTATGAAGTCTTAGCGATGAACAAAAGTCTTTCTGATTGTTGCTTGGTGCTTGGTATGACTTAAGATCTTGGAGTAACATCTCAGTGATAGCAGTATGTCTTGCCGAATGTTGAACGTTTCAGTATAACTTTTAATGACTCAGTATGATCTCTCAGCGAAAGATGATTGTCTCATCGAATGGAAAAATCATGTCTATGTGACTTTGAAGCTTCGATATGATGATTCACCAATAGCAGTAAGTCTTGGTGATAGCAATACATGTGATGATCGTCGGTATGAGGTCTTGGCGACATGGCGAAGTCTGAGCGATAGCTCTTTGGACTCGATGTAACATCTTGGCAATAAGGATGACTCTTAGCAACATCAATAGCTAAGTCTTGTGGCATTAGGGAGACACAGTTAGTGTCTCACTAACATGCCAACACAGGTTGATCACTTTGACCGAGAGAATACCATCTTACGTGGTGAGTCATTGGCCAATCATAGAAGCCGAATGGGAACCACTGGTAGTTGGACTGTTGCGTCTGTTACTGAGAGGAAGCTCGACAGACAGGGGCGACATGGTTATACTCAGTGATTGTAGATTGTGATGGGTTGGATGAATCAAAGGATTTTTGTGTGATTGTATGATTAGTGGATGAATTCTATTATGTGAAGATTGTAACGTGAATGTTTTGTATCAAGGTTGTTCATGGTAAATGTTGCTGAAAACTGACATCAGAAAGATAAGTCAGATCTCTGTATGTAATCTTTATTACTATAATACAAAGTGAATTCTCCTAGTGTGGTGCGTTTTTCTCCCATAAGGGTTTTCCCATGTATATCTAGTGTTCATATGTGTTTGTCTATTTCTTTGTTTTAGTAATCTCTTTCTAGTGCATCTTAATTGGACTGTAATTGTAAAATTGAAAAGGTATCTCTCCATTCTTCCCTAAGTTTTTGGCGTTAGGAGAGTTGCTTCCATATCTAGCTTTCCTTAAAAGTGGTATCAGAGCCTAGCCAGTTGTGTTATCCTTGTGGGTACGTTGGGTTTTTTGTGTCAATTTCTATTCAATGGGAGTCTTGTAGAAATTTGTCAATTTCTAATTATAGATTGAGATGGCAAGCATGTTAGGAAATATTGAAATAGAGATGTTCAATGGCAGCAATTTTGAGTTGTGAAAACTCAAAATGGAGGATCTCTTAGTGGATCGTGATTTGTGGCTTGTTGTGTCTGGAACTAAGCCTACGAGCATGAAGCAAGAATATTGGGACCTTGCAGATAGAAAGTCTAAGGGGCTGATAAGGCTATGTTTGGCAGACTTTGTTCTTCTCAATGTGCATGAAGAGAAGACTGCATCTTCCTTGTGGAAGAGACTGGCATCTATTTATCAGGGGAAGTCCTTGGCGAATAAACTATTCCCGAGGAAGAAGTTGTACACTTTGAGAATGCGGGAAGGAGGTTCTGTAGTTGATCATTTGAATGCATTCAACATGTTGATTGCATAGTTAACATCTATTGGTGTGAAGATTGATGAAGAGGATCGATGTATGCTGATATTGTGTTCTTTGCCAGATTCATGGGATCATCTTGTGATGGCTATTGGGAGTACAACATCCAGTTTCAAGATGGAAGATGTGTTGCTTCTTTGTTATCAGAAGAAATGAGAAGAAAATCTTCTAAGATGGCAAAGGAGGCCCTTTTTGTTAGAGGAAGGTTGAAAGAGAAAGGCAAGAAGAAGGACAAGAAATCTAAATCAAAATTAGAGGGTAGATAAAAGTCTCATGGCAAGAAGTCCAAGGTGAAGTGTTGGAACTGTGGGCAACTTGGTCATGTCCAAAAGGATTGTAAAGAGGAGAAGAAGAAGAAGTATTCTTCCGACAATGATTCTTCTCATAGTGATGCAAATGCCTTCATTGCAACCTTGGCTATGCATGCATTAGATGATGTCTGGCTGATTGATTCTGGAGCATCTTTCCACATGACATCTCATAGAGACTGGTTTACGAAGTATGAAGAATACGATGGTGGAAAGGTGTACTTGACAAGTGATTCAACTTTGGAAATTTTTGGTCATGGAAGAGTCAGAATTCAATTCCCTGATGGAAGAGTGAACGGAATTAATGATGTAATGCATATACCAGGTCTGGCTCAAAACTTACTTTTTGTTAGTAAGTTGAATGATATTGGAGTTCAAGTCACGTTCTCTGGAAATGGTTGTAAGATGACTAGAGGCTTAATGGTGCTAGAAAGGGGTGCTCCTATTGGTACCTTGTACAAGCTGGATGTACATGTTGTTCAATGTAACAATGTCTCTGTAAAGTCACAGAAAGTTACTCATGGAGGAAAAGAGGGAAATGTTCATAATTGTGTAAACTCTATGGAAGTTAAACTTCTAGCAGAAAAGACTATGCTCTGGCATCATAGGCTAGGCCACATTGGTGAGAAAGGTTTAAAAACCTTGAAGAATAAAAACTTGTTTGAGGGACTTGAAGATTGTAACCTTGAATTTGAATTCTATGAACATCGTATATATGGAAAACAACACCATGTTTCATTTTATTCTAGTCCTCATAAATCTTCTGGTTTGCTAGAATATATTCATTCTGATGTATTTGGTCTAGTAAATGTTCCTTCTTTGTCTAAGTCAAGGTACTATGTATCGTTCATTGATGATTATTCGAGAGGAACATCTGTTTATTTTTTGAAAAGTAAATCAGAAGTGTTTAGTTAGTTTAAGGAATTTAAGAACCTTGTAGAAAATTAGACTAGAAGAAAAATTAAATGCTTAAGGACTGATAATGGTAGTGAATTTTATTCTGATGATTTCAAAAGGTATTGTAAAGACCATGGGATTAAAAGACATAAGACTACACCTTATACTCCACAACAAAATGGAGTTGCAAAAAGGTTCAATAGGACAGTGATGGAGAGAGCACGAAGTATGCTGAGTAGTGCTAGCTTGGAGGAGAAGTTCAGGGCTGAGGCTGTTGCTACTACATGTTACTTGATTAATCATTCTCCAAATTCTGCTCTTGTTGAGAAAACACCTTTGGAAGTGTGGTCTAGTAAGAAGCCCTCTTTAAGACATATTCGTGTTTTTTGCTGAGGCATATGCTCATGTGCCATATGAGAAAAGATCTAAGTTGGAGAACAAGGTTGTCAAATGTATCTTCATTGGCTATAGTGTTGGCATAAAAGGATACAAGCTTTGGAATCCTGATACAGAGAAGGTTGTATATAGTAGAAGTGTAATCTTTCATGAGATGAAGCCTTCTAACTTGGATCTGCAATCAGATACAAAGTCATAAAACAATAAGGATGTAGTTGGAATTCCTCCTACACTAGTTAAAGAGGAAT
The DNA here is from genome assembly GCA_007258455.2 of Sequoia sempervirens. Taxonomy (NCBI): domain Eukaryota; kingdom Viridiplantae; phylum Streptophyta; class Pinopsida; order Cupressales; family Cupressaceae; genus Sequoia; species Sequoia sempervirens. The sequence continues at coordinate 440,496,204 of VDFB02000015.1, forward strand.
TCAAAATTCAAAATGTACCTAAAACTGAGGAGAGCTCAAGTAGTTCTAAAAATTCTGAAGGAGAAGAAGAACATCAGCCTCAACAAGTGAGGAGGTCAACCCGTGAAAGAAAACAACGTTATAGGTATGGGTTCTCTTTGATAGATTCTACTTGTGCCTATGCTTTAATTTCTAGCACTGATGAGCCTAGGAATGTAAATGAGGCATTTAAAATGTCTAACTCACTCTTGGTTGGAAGCCATGAATGAAGAAATGGCATCATTAGAAAAGAATGATACCTAGAGTTTGGTGCCATTGCCTAAAGGCAGAAAAGTTGTGGGCTGCAAATGGGTATTTAAAAAGAAGATTGGTCTAGATGGCAGTGTGGAAAAGTACAAGGCAAGATTGGTTACGAAGGGTTATTCCCAAGTAGAGGGAATTGATTATGGGGAGATTTTTTCTCTTGTAGCTAAGTTGACGTCCATTAGATTTCTTTTGTCACTTGCAGCAGTGTATGACTTAGAGGTTGAATAGATGGATGTAAAGACAACATTTCTTCATGGTGATATTGAAGAAGAAATCTATATGTCCCAGCCTGAGCACTTTTTTGGGAAAGGTAAAGAGAAATTGGTTTGCAAGTTAAAGAAGTCTTTGTATGGGTTAAAGCAGTCACCTAGAATTTGGTACCAAAAATTTGATACTTTTGTATTGTCTTTGGAATTAGTGAGATCAAAATCTGATCATTGCATCTATTATAAAGCTGAAAGTGATCAAGTTCTTATTATTGCTCTCTATGTTGATGATATGCTATTCATAGGGAATAGTAAGTTAATGATTTTTTATCTTAAGTATCAGTTGTCTTCTAAGTTTGAAATGAAAGATCTTGGTGCAGCAAGATATATTATGGGGATGGAGATAACCAGGGATAGGAATAGTAGAAAACATTGGCTCAGTCAGAGTAAGTATATCAAGACTATTCTAGAAAGATTTTGTATGAATGATTGCAAGTAGCTAGTTGTTCTAGTCTTATAGGGAACGAAGCTATCTATTGAAGACTGTCCAAAATATCCTACTGAGATGGAGGACATGACCAATGTACCCTATGCTAGTGTGGTTGGAAGTCTTATGTATGCAATGGTTTGTACAAGGCCAGACATTGCCCAAGTAGTGGGAGTTCTTAGTTGGTTTATGGCTAATCTTGGAAGGACACATTGGGATGTTGTAAAGAGAGTTTTTAGATATTTGAAGGGCACTTCAGATTTTGTTTTGTGTTACCATGGGAACCTGGTTGAATCATAGAGGACTCTCAGTATTCGAGGCTATGTGGATTCTGATTGGGCAGGGGACATTGATAGTAGGAGGTCCACCAGTGGATATACTTTCATGTTGAATGGTGGTGCAGTGAGCTAGATGAGTAAGTGGCAGGTTGTAGTCGCTTTTTCCACTACAGAGGTTGAATACATGGCAGCTACACATGCTTGTAAAGAATCAGTTTGGTTAAAATGTTTGTGTTCTAAAATTGGTTTTGATGCAGGACAAATAACTATTTTTTGCGATAGTCAGAGTGTAATTTTTCTAGCAAAGAATCATACTTTCCATGCCTAGATGAAAAATATAGATGTACAGTACCAATTTGTACAAGATATGGTGGAGGATGGAAAGGTCAATTTGGAAAAATTTGATACTCTGGAGAATGTTGCAGATGCATTGACAAAGCCAGTGAGCACAAACAAGTTCAGGTGGTGTGCCAGTTCAATGGGCCTTAGTGCCCATGATTTTTCAGTAGGTTCATTGTGTTGCGCAGGTGCCTATGTGACCTTCATCAAGTGGGAGATTGTTGGAAATATGTGCCTCAATCCCACAGGGTGAAACCTCTGAAAGGGCCAAGTCGGTGTGACATCTTTTGTGTCTAGCTGACTAATTGCTTGAATCTTGTTGAACAGTTTAGGTTGTTGTGACCTTGCTTCAGTCTCATTGAATGATCCTATCACTATGACATGTTGTGTTTGGTATGACCTCCTACCAAGTGGAGATCTCTGCCCAACAAGCCATTCATATCGTATATCGAGGAGACCCTTGGCCGAAAGGCTTACTTCGGTTTGAAGTCCCAGTGATAGCTAAAGTCTCATCAACAACATTTTTTGTTGAATCCTTCGAGGAGAGTCTTGGGTGTTTGGTAAGAAGTCTTACCAATAGGAATGTCTCACCGACAGTATTCACTCGGGGTAACCCAAAGGTCTCAAGATGAAGTCTCAGCAACTGATGAAGATCTCACTGACAGGGATACACTTGGAGTCTTCGCAGTGACACAAAGACTTCGATATGAAGTCTTAGCGATGGACAGAAGTCTTGTCGAGTGTTGCTTGGTACTCGGTATCACTTAAGATCTTCGAGTAACATCTCAGCGATAGTGGTATGTCTTGCCGAATGTTGAACGTTTTAGTATAACCCTTAATGACTCGGTATGATCTCTCAACGAAAGACGATTGTCTCACCGAATGGATAACTCACATATGTGTGACTTTGAAGCTTCGGTATGAAGTTTCATTGATAGCAGTAAGTCTTGGCGATAGCAATACATGTGATGATCATCGGTATGAGGTCTTGGCGACATGGAAAAGTCTAAGCGACAACTCTCTGGACTCGATGTAACATCTTGGCGATAAGAATGACTCTTGGTGGCATTGATAGTTAAGTCTTGTGGCATCAGGGAGACACGGTTAGTGTCTCACCAACATGCCAACATAGGTTGATCTCTTTGACTGAGAGAAGGCTATCCTACGTGGTGAGTCATTGGCCAATCAGAGAAGCTGAATGGGAACCTCTAGCAGTTGGACTGTTGCGACCATTACTGAGAGGAAGCTCGACAGATAGGGGTGACATGGTTATACTCAATGATTGCAGATTGTGATGGGTTTGATGAATAAATGGATTGTTGTGTGATTGTATGATCAGTGGATGAATTCTATTATGTGAAGACTGTAATGTGAATTTTTTGTATCAAGGTTGTTCATGGTGCATGTTCCTGAAAACTGACATTAGAAAGATAAGTCAAATCTCTGTATGTAATCTTTATTACTATAATACAAAGTGACTTCTCCTAGTGTGGTGGATTTTTCTCTCGTAAAGGTTTTCCCACATAAATCTAGTGTTCATATGTGTTTGTCTATTTCTCTGTTTCAGTAATCTCTTTCTAATATATCTTAATTGGACTGTAATTATAAAATTTAAAAGGTATCTTTGCATTCTTCCCTAAGTTTTTGACGTTAGGAGAGTTGCTTCCACATCTAGCTTTCCTTACATGTGCATCATTGTTCATTTTTGTTTTCATTAGGTTTGGCTGACTTCGTGTTTGCACTTCATTTGAAGAGTAAAATTTATTTGACGAAACGTGTGGCTAATTCGAGAATATTATTCTTGATCTTGAAAAATATTGTTATTGGTCCACTCTTATTCCTTTCTACCACAAGAATTTTGAGTTGCCAACCTAATTTGAACTTATGAAAGAATATATTTATGGCCAACCTTGGTGAATGCTTCTAAGGTTGAGAATGGTATAAAAGCAAGCTGAATTGTGAAGAGTTGTATGACAATGTGATGCAAAGTGACGAAAGTGATCCACAAATCATAAGAGTAGAAGTATGTGTGAGAGTGAGTTGTGACAACAATTTTCATTGTGTTGGATTCCTGAGAGCAGTGAGCTGAAGTTTTCTACAATTCTTATTCAAGGATGTGAAGGTGTGTTAAATGTTGTGGTGGATCTTTTTTTATCTTTTATATCTATATGTAGTGAGCCTCCCTATTGGATAGTGAGTCCTTTTGTAGGCAGTGAACCTTTGTATTTGGACAGTGAGTCCTCTTCTAGGAAGTGAGCCTCTATATTTAGTTTTATAATCTCTATATTGTGAGCTAACCCTCACTGTAGTTTTTCCCTTATTCGGTTTTCCACGTAAAAATCTGGTGTTCATTGTGTTAATTTATTTTTTGTTATTTGTGTTTCATGCTCCTACTTAATAACATCATTTAGTGTGGTTGTGGAATTGATAATTGTTGAAGTTTGAATTGTGTGACAATTGATTCACCCCCCCTCTTAGTTGTCCTACGCTTGTTTAACATATGTTTCATTCAAATTCTATGAATTAAGGGATTCCTCTCCCTTCTAAAGAGGGAAGCCCGGGAAAAGAATTATGTTCAAATGTGTGAATGTGGATCTTTCTATTAGGTAGGTGGTTGGAGGGTTCTAGCTCTCTCAATATCCCAATTTCTCTTCCTCATGAAGTGATTTAGATATCTGAAGGCTACAATGGATTTTTGTTTGTGGTGTCCTAAGAGTCAAAATTTCACTCTAACTACATACATAGATGTAGATTGGGCACAAAGCATAGTCAACTAAAAGATTACAAGTGTTGGATCTTTCTTTCTTGGTGATCGTCTTGTATCTTGGCTTACCAAGAAGCAAGATTTAGTTCTTTTATGTACAATAGAAGTGGATTATATTGCAACAACCTCATGTTGCACTCAAGTATTATGGATGAATCAGAACATGAAGGAGATAAAGATTGAGTTTGATAAACCTATTTCAATTATGTGTGATAATACCAATTCTATAAACATCTCTAAGAATCTGGTAATGCACTCAAGAAAAAATAATATTCCAATCAAGTATCATTTTCTGAGGGAGAAGGTTGAAAAAAAGAGGTGAATTTGGAGTATGTTGAGACTAAGGAGCAAGTAGTAGTCATTTTGATAAAACCACTTCCTAAGGATAATTTTGAGTTTCTCCAACAAAAGTTAGGATTTTTTGCTCCCCCCTCTTGAATCAAGAGGAAGCACAAATTTAGGGGGTGCTTTGTCTCCCTGTTGTAAGTAGAGTTGGTGGTCTTGCAAAGTGTTTTCAGAAATAGTATGGTATGGAATCAGGGGATTCTATCAAAAAAATAGGTTTCCAAATTGTGTAGATGGTAGTTGACCTCTTTCCATTGATGTCAAAGTGAGAGACCTAGAACTTAAAATGTTAAATATTTTAAAGGGAGGATTTAGAACAAGGGTGAAAGTGGGAATCAATGTGAGGTCATTTCTTGATCCAGACACATTAGATTTTTCTTCTTTTGTGGCCAAATTTTTTTTGTTTTCCATCAATGACAAAGGGGGAGATTGTTGAACATATATTGTCATAGATGTCAAAGGTGTTATATCAAGGACTATGGTCCTTGATGTCTAATGAGTAATGTTAGTTGTTTAGTGAAAATTAAATGAATTGTACTTGAATTATAATTGTATTTTGATTATAATGAAGAAGAATAACTATAGTATACTTACAATATCATGCTTGTATCTATTCATGGTGATATATAAGTAATCTAAAAGTCTAGTTTGGAATATTTGAGGTCAATTATTCAAGGTGGAGATATTTCTTTGGCAACAAGTTCATGTTCTGCATTTCATCTTGAAGGAAAGTTTGGCTCTAAAGTTTGAATGGAGAGTATGTCTACACAAGTTCTATCATATTAAAGAGTTTCCAAAAGTTATGTTTAGAATGCAAAAATATTGAAGTGACAGAAGGGTCACTATGCTTAAGATTAGTTAACTAGTTGAGGTTCCAAAATTGTGTGGTAATTGCTAGTTGTGTGCATCATCTAGAGATAGTGTTGGGATTTAAATTAGGTATAGGCTAAGGACCCTATTGAAGTGCATAACATCATGATCATTTAGTGGGAATAAATTTTATTTTGGACCTACTCATTACATATTTCATGTAATTTTTATTTAGGTCCACCTTATATCATCCTAGTTAATTGAAAATCCCTAGATGACCTGAATTGGTGTTGGGTATGTGCAGGATCATGATGGGCCAAAAAGTGGTGATATGATGGGTATTTGTAGGGTATGTGGCTAACGACTTTTTTCTTACCCAAAATTGATGAAATGAAAATGGTTTTTAAAGGAGATTCTCGGCTTTCCACCAATATAAATTATGATCTACTTTAAATTTAATAAATAATTATTATTCATTTTCTATTTGAATTATGACTAAATTCCTAATTGATAGGTTGATTGAAAAAAATCTATAGCTTCAAACGGTATCACATTTTTGGAATCCAAAACATGCATCACATTCTATGATTCGCATATTATAGGATTAAAAAAAGAAAATTTGAATTTCATGAAGTTTTCACCAAGTTAAGGTGGTCAGACATATGGGTTTTAATTTTTTTTTAAAGAACTGTAATAAAAGATTCATAATTAATTATTTACTTGGAAAAAAATTACAAAAAAATATGTATCACATTTGCACATGAGTCCTGTACTTATGTCTAAAATATTATAAAAAAATATTATCATTTTATTGTGGTTAGAGTGGTTAGATAGACACCTACTTCTTATTTTTTCCCTAAAATTTAAGTACTACTGCATTAAAATTTCAAATTTTCACCAAATAGATTTTTTTTTTTTAAATAAACCTAGTAGTTTAAAAACTACATTCAATTTGCTACATATTTTTGAAATAATATAGATAACTTATTGAAATTTTTATCTCAAGTTGGCTAACTCTAATTTTTCTAAATTTTTTGCCACTTAAGGGCCTATTTTTTCCTTGATGATCCTGCACATACCCTGTTAATATTTAATGTTGTGTATGTAATTTAGATCCCACTTGACATGAAGTGTTTGTGTGTGTGTAACATTGTGAGAGAGTGTGAGAGCAATTGAGTGAGCAAGTGTTATTCAATGTGAGTTGCATCTCAATTAGTGTGCACCATCATCAGAAGATCATAAGAAGTGTAAGATATTTTTTGATGCAATATTTGGTCATGTGTAAGCTATGCAATCAACATTGAAGTTTTGCAAGATTTATCTTTCTAATTTTATAGGACTAGCGTTCTACTTGTTGAGCTGGTGCTCAGATATTTGTATAGGGGATTGGTGTCTCCAATAGGTTGTTATATCTCGTAGGTTAGTGCTTACTTCATGATTGTACCTTATTCATTATATTGTGAGGCTAGATTTGGATAGTAGCTCCAAGTAGCTCTTCTCACTATGGTTTTCCCTTTTGGTTTTCCACATAGATCTAAGGTGATCCCACAATACTAGTTTACAATTTTTGGCCAAACTGGACACTGAACAATTTTTTTTAACTAAATATTCACTTTCGAGCACCTATAGCAGCTAAATCATGAAGAATTTGAAGATGATGCAAACTAGTGATTGTCACATTTTGTTTTTAGATTCTAAATATATCTTTTTCAAAAATTTTGGAATCAGATTGCACTTCTTTTTCCATCTCCTTTGAAAACTAGTTTTTTCAGTAAACAACATTTTTAAGGAGTGACGCTCACCGTATAATGCATAATTGTTTTTCCATGAAGGATAAAATTCTATTTTTTTTTAATTTAAATTTGTAACTATGATATCTAGTGCTTCCAATTGGTAAGATGGTGTTTTATTGAAATTTTTTCCTTAATCAAGTTTCAAAGTCAACCAATTACAATTCAGACATAGGAGGACCGTATAACGCATAACTTTTTTTGTATGTATCAATTTTTTTTATTTTTTTTCTTGGATCAAGGACTTCAATATCTGGTGCACTCATATTTTTCTAGAAATTTTTTTGATAATCTACTATTTTTCCACATGTGCAGAACAAAGATCTTGATTTTTAGTGAATAACCTATGTTTAATAAAACTAAAAAAAACATACATAATAAAACCAAAACATTTAAAATTATATTCATTGGATAGCTCATTCTAGGGACTACCACCATCCAGTTGGGTCTATGAAGTCTCCTCCATTTTCATACTCAACCTAAGGTTTGAAACGCAAAATTATGGACTTTTTTGGTGCCAAAGGGTGAGAAGGTGGGAAAAGGGGGGTTCGGGCAAACTAGGGGGGGTTCAAGAAAACCCCCAAGGGTTCGCTTAAACTAGGGCTCATTTGAACCCTAGTTCATTCAAACCGCCTTTCAAAAAATGTTTTCTTTGTGTTTTTTGACAAGAATGGTGGGACCTTGCATTTAATTGGTTTGCTCAAACCAAGGTTCATTTGAACCCCTTTTTGGTTCCCTCAAACCAAAGGGTTCATTCAAACCCCAAAAACTATTTTTTTTTGCATGGGGTCGCTTTTTGTAACTTTTCCATCCTCACTCTAATTGTAAACCACTTTTATGGGTTTACCCTCTAGTGTTATCATGTGTGACTATTTGATCATGCTTATCATTTGATTAGTTTCTTTAATGTTAGAGTAAGATTTGGAAATGCACCTAAGGATGAATTGGATTTGAAGTTATAGTTTTTGTATATACTTATTCACCCCCCCCCTCTCTGTGTATATTGTGTGCCCTTCACAATTTTTGGTAAAGGACATTTCTTAGATGCATGGCTCAAATTGTACATGCACCAAAAAAATTAAATACTACTTCCTTTCTTCTCTCAAACTCAAATTTGAAATCATCCTTATATTATGTAGGAAAAAAATCTAATCTTTTCATACTTGGTTGCACTTTTTATCTCTCCATGAAACTTATTAAATCTTTTCACTAAGTTTTCAAACTCACAAACCTTGATATCATGAACTAGATAACCTATTCCACCCTTTATCACACTTTTCTTTAGTTTTTGAACTTTATGAGATCCCTTTTCTTTTTCAGTTATGGGGAATTCATGAAATTAAAAAAATTGTGATAGTCAAAATCTCATTATATTTTCATATTTTTTACTAACTCTTCAATAGGAATAACCTTCTCACATCTACCTATGATTTTCAAACACACAAATTTTTTGAAATTATAACTTATTTGCCATAAAATTTCACCTTTGTTAGCTTCTAAACATATAATTTTTAGATATATGGAGAATTTCACAAGTAAACATCAAATAACTATTTCCCTATTTTTCATATTTTAATGCACCAAGAATAGAGAATGGGAATATACTACCTCCAATTTGGAAAGGTTAGAAAGGGTGTCAAATACTCAACATTAAAACTCAGAACAACTAGGTGAAGATATGACTACCTTTCTGAAGGAAGGTATGTATCCTCCAAGTCTATATAGGAGTAAAATAAGACATTTTAGATTTTAATCCATCCCTTATGTCTTAGTTTATGCCATTCTTTTTAGAAAAGACCTCAATTGAGTGTTGTTAAGGTTCAAGGTTCACTGAACAAAATAGGGTCACTAGATTGCTAAGAGAATTCCATGATAGCTCTTCAGGTGGCCATTTTTCTGCAAGGACCATCACTACTAAGATAATGAGGTTTGGATATTATTGGACAAACCTATTTAATGATTCACATATATGGGTGAGGAATTGAGAGAAGTGTGCTTTATTTTCTCAAAAGAAAAGGTTAGTTGCTTGTCCTCATCATCCCATTTAGGAAAACCAACCATTTACATAATGGAGGTTGGATTTTAATGGTATGATAAATCCACCATCTAGTGCTAGTCATAGATGGATTTTAATAGCCATAGACAACTTAGTTAGGTGATTGAGGAAATTTATTGAAAGGATGCTATAGAGACTTCAGTTTTAGAATTCATTGATGGAATTGTGACTAGGTTTAGTGCTCTCTCCACCAACAAGTTTGATAATGGAAAAGTTTTTGTTGGTACCCAAATTAGTGATTTGGTAGTTAGTTAAAGTACATATACCTAAGAAAATCATTGAATTATTACCCCTAAGGTAATGTCCTAATTGAGTCTTCAAAGAAAAACCTCATCAAGATAATTAAAAGGACTATCGAGGATAATCAGAGGTCTTGGCATAGAAAAATGAAGGTAGCCATTTCAGATGAAAGGATCACTATCAAGAGATCTATTGAAAATTCCCCTTTCATGTTAGTTTATGGAAGAGAATCAAGGCTACCATTATCACTAAAGTTACCTTCTCTTGAGTTAGCACAATAGCTAGAATTAGAAAAAAGTTATGCCATGATAGTGAGGTTGGATAAGCTAATAGAGTTAGAAGAGACCAAGAACAAGGCTATGCATTCTCTTGAGACTCACCAAGCACAAGTAAAGAGAATTTTTAATAAGAAATATATCCATAGATTATTCTAGGAGGGAGACTTGGTGCTGAAATAAATGCAGACAGAGCCAAAGACAAAATACATACCAAATTTGATACCACTCAAAGTGGTCCATATGTCATCACTAGTTGTAAGGAGGAAAATTAATTTTAAATATCTCCAACCATGATGGTGAGGCTCTTCCAATTCCAGTTAATGAAATTCATCTCAATCCTTATTTCTAAGGGATTTTGAGAAGTCATGCATATATTATCTTAGCTATTATTTTTCCAAGAAGCACTCTAATTTCTCCTTAAGGGAATGTATCATCTAAGTTTTCTATTCTTTCCTCCAAGTGCAAGCCTAAACATGCTATTTTGTCATGTTTATTTTTTAAGAAGGATAGTTGTTGCAATTTCCCCTTATGACTATGCCCAATGGACTGATAAGGCAAGTGGATTCCATGATTAGCCAGTAATAATCTCATAAAAAATCACAAAAATGGTGTCACTTTGTGGCTCCCCCTTTATTTACCATCCAATATAATTGTTCTAAGGGATCTTAATGGGTTTTTCATGCTCCAATATGCTTCTAGTTGTTGTATTATTATTTTTCCAAGCTTTTTTCAAATACCTATTTGAAAATTCACAAAAAAGATGGTTAACTGGTAGCACTTTTCCAAAATTCTAGTTGTCTACTTGTTCCAAGCCTTAACACTTGTAAAGTGTTATCTTTTTTAAGGGTGCAAGAAAAAATACACTAGGGTTGTGCAAAAACCCTAAACCCTAGCCAATCTTTTGTTCTTTATTCTATTCTTGTGTTGACTTGTTAGCCAAGTTCCTAGTATCTTAAGTTGTATTTGATTTCCCTTTTATTCATATGCTTACAAACCCCACATATCCTTGGAAACTATTTACAACCTTTTGTGTATGTGAAAATTTAATAACTTAAATGTTCCAAGCATAGTAACTTTCTATGGGGCTCATTCTTCATTAGGTGGCTAGTTTCTATTGGTTTTTACACTTTTGCAAGCTCTTAGTTATTGAAGTGATAGTTGTAGACTCATGGAAAAGATGACAGCTGGCAACATTTCATTTGGTCCCATGCGTTGAAAAGTTTGATAAGGCAATCCTCATTATTGGTTGCAAATTAGTGGAAATGTGACACATGGGCTTATTTTCTTTTGGTTTTGCACACTTGTGGGTTCAATGATGTGGGGCCCATTTCAAGCTACAGACTTGTAGAAGATTGACACATAACCTAGGAGTTGACATATCTCACCTTTTCGAAGATCTCTATTTCATGGGCCCATGTGGATGACATGGAAAGGAAAGAGTAACATGGATTGACCTCATTGGTTTTATTTTTCAAATCACATCAACTTCTAAATCATAAAATTTTAAACTTGGTCAAGATAGTTGAGACTCGTTGATTTTACTCATGCTTCTCAAGATAAAAAACCTATCTTTAAACTTGAAGAATGAATGTGGAATTCTATTGATTTGTGTAACCAAGTAGTAACGAAAAAAAGTAACTATTTTCTGTGAGATCTAATTCTTGAGGCTACAAGAGTGATTTTTAGTGTATTTTTTACTAGCTACACATGGAAAAAATGGTGACCATGCTTCATTTATTGTTTACAAACTACCTTTCTGTTAGAGGCCCATCTCTAGCCATATTTTTTATGGATTTTTTGGGGGTTTCTACTCTTCATTCATGGATTCATCAATGTGGTAGCATGTCTATTATGTCAGAGTCTTTATGGGTAGCTTTCAACTCAAGATTTGAGGCCCACATATCTGTAATTGATTTGGGGATTTTAGCTAGGGTTTTCTATCTAGTCACAAGATCTATAACTCCCCTAAAACCTATAGATGATTTAAGGAACTTTTGTTCTCTTTGTAATGCTTCTCAATTTCTCTAGTGGACATTGTAGTTTTATGCATTCTACAAAGTTGCAAACAGGCTTATGCATTTATATTAATGAAATTTATCATTTCAACTCTTCTCTCCTTTGGATATATTGTGTAGATCTCTCTTTCCTTCATGTCTAAGTGTATTTTTATCATCTTCAATGTCTATATGTTGTGTTAATTATGTTTTTAGGTGTTGATTGTAAATATTTTATTTCCTTCATGTGCCTTGTTAAACCCTAATCTCCATATGTACCCTTGTAAACTAATAGAGTAGATAGCTATGTAATTCCTTCTGACTATTTCCATTGATACATTGTGAAATCACAAGTAGGAAAAAATAACCCTATTTTGGTGTATCACATCTCTTTCCCTCTTTTATGCATTTTTTTTCTCCTGTTTCCTCTGTGGGTTGGTAAAAAGGACTAGTGATAGGATTTCATATGTTGGGTTGGACGAACATATTTGCACCTAGTTTACAAGAGGAATCTTACCTTCTTTAGAGATCTAACCTTGAAATTGAAAGGTCACACACCTTGAAATTTTTTATATTGTTTTATTGGAATGTTGAGTCTATGTTCAAGAGGGTGTACTTTCATGTGACAACAGTAACATTTGAAACTATTTTTTAGGTGAAACTTAATAATTTGTGAAGATGAAGTATCTAGTATCTTGATGAATTATATGATGATAAATGTTAGCATCTAAAATATTTAATCCATGATCATTCAAATAAACACATAGATCAAAAAATAATGTATAATGATTATAGTCAAACTTAAATCCTTTACATTGAAGGAAGAAAACCATTGATGAATAATCACTATAATTTGTTATCATGTGTTTGATAATTCATCTTAGCAAGCAATGATTGGAATCATAATACATAATCATGAATACAATCATTTAATCTTTCAGTTGTGAGTCAAGCCTCTAAAAGGTTGTACAATTTCCTCGGCACACCACACAAGAAATGCAAGAAGGTGATGTCTAATGATGTAGAGATCATACTTTAAAGCATTTTATAATTTGATTTTGTAATTTTATCTTGTGACTTCTCATTTCTAAATCATTCCCAAATGTTTTCTTAATGACATAGGATTATCTATAATTAGATGTCCTTAATCACTCAATTCAAGGTTTTTGGTGTACAAATTGACAAGATAACAATTAAATTTTAAAATCATCATACATATGTTAGAAATAAAATTTGAATAGTGTATATTAAACCACATTGTATGGTATAGTCTACACAAAAATCTGAGCTATATGATGTAGTTGATATTGAAAGACATCTAAAGAGGTGGGATCATCCTAACTAACATAATACACTCCACTTAAAGATCACATACTTTAATGTCCAAACAATCAATACCAATTTTACACCTCATCCACAATAAAAACTTGATAAAGAATTATCCTATTTTTATTGATCATTTTTTTCTTATCCAAAAAATTAAATGATATTTGAAAAGAACCAACGTTACATGTAAATAAAATTTACCAACAATTGCTTTCTATACACAACTTAAAATAAACAAATTACTGCCTAATAAATATATACAAAAAGTAAATATAACGCAACGATATAACATAAACAAATTACACATTATTCCTCGGCAAGAATTAATTTGAACATAATATTAAAATTTTCTAGTCAATTGCTATATAATAGTATTTATTTATATACTATTTCTTTGAATGATAAAACTCGAGTAAATTCCAAAAACCAAAACACCTCGTGACACCAAAATTCGCCATAACAAAATGTGCACCCCCGCGACGGATATTCAAGTAACGATCTTCTAATGCACGAGTTTCTGTAGTAGATAACCTTATCGTTTGCACTTTGGCCTTTGTCCTGATAAAGTTTTCTTCCTCTGCCATGACAAGTTGAACCTTTGAGCAACCATACACTCTTATCTTTTCCACACACTTCAAATTCCAATAACACTGTGGTAACCTCTGCAATGCCTCACACTTGATTATTGTTAATAGTTTGAGTGAAGGCAGTGCTCCGTCTTCTACTATTGGCAGCTGCTCTAGCTTCTCCAACCCCACCACTGAAAATACCTCAAGCTTAGGAAATCCTCCCCCCTTGCCAAATTCTTCTGGGAACTTCTCTATGGTGGGGCAATTAACTATGTCTAGGTGACTTAGACTCGGTAGTTTGTGCAAGGCAGGTAGTTGCTTCAGCATGCCACACTGGTTCAACTTAATGTAGCTCAGATGTTGAAATTCACAAAATGAATTTTCTATTTGGAGTAGATGAGGACATGTAAGAACGATTTCCCTCAATTTTGACATGGCAGTCATGTCGTTGGGTAGACATTCCATACCTGTGAGGTGCAAATGAAGATACCCCATCTGCTTCATCATCCCCAGCACTCCTTCTGGAATTATTTCACTATTGTTTGTAAATCCCAACCTTTTGAGTTGTTTAAGGGTGCCCAAATCACTAATTGAGAGCCGATCTCTTCTGCACTTATTCCACCCTATATTCGGAGAATTACTTGCATTCAGGTACTCAAAATACGTGAGGTGTGAGAGACCATAAGGTATGCACTGCAGATGTTCACAGAAACTAACGTCTAAATATTTTAAGGAAGTCAACTTAGAAATGCCGGCCGGAAGTTCATTAATATCAGATCCTGCAAGATCTAATATTTGAAGGTTTCTGAGAACAACAACAGAATTGGGCAGTCTCTTGATCGGCACATAGCGCAACCTGAGACAAACTAAATGCTTCAAACATCCCATGCTTTTCGGCAGCCACTGGAGAGCAGTCTGGGACAAATCCAGGAGTCTGAGAGCCGTCATACTTCCAATCACCTCTTTTGGAATTTCTGTCAAAGGATTATGGGAGAGTAGCAAGGAGCGGATATAGGGAGCTCTGAATGCCTTGGGAATGCTAGTCAAACTGTTGTTCGTCAGTGAAATTCTGCCGTACCCCAAATAGTCATGCGATGAAAACTCAGATAAACCTCTGCCTGCCTGAAAGAAGCATTTTTCTTCCTTTGCAGCGATTTGATGTGCTAAATCGCGCAAAACGTCATGCACCCTGAAACAGAGCACTCGTCCCTCGTAATTCTTCTTGACTGGTTCAATAAGGCATCTGTCAGCTAAAAAATTGACGTACATCTCTCCAATTCGGCTAGGATCCGGCCCGGTTATCAACCCTTCTCCAATCCAGTAGGCTGTGGCAGATACATAACATATGATTTCGTCTTCTGGGTAAGCAGCCAGGCAGAGGAAGCACAACTGCAAGGAAATGCCATAGCCAGCCACGTCGGCCAAAGCATCGTAGCTTAGTCTCAACCTGCCGTAAAGTGAGTGTGTATCATCATTCTGCAACCTCTTGACTGCCAATTCCCATTCATTTGAGCGACTGATGCCTGCCATTGCCTGCCCAATTACTTTGAGGGCTAACGGAAGGCCCCCGCATTCGTTGCATACACGCCTTGCTATTTCCTGGTCGATGGTCATAGGCAAAACTCCATCGCTGTGTGCAAAAGCATGGGAAGAAAATAATCTCCAGCTGTCATCCTCAGTCAATTCTTGCATTTGGATGACTGATGGAGGTGGAACACCCAACTGTGAGAGCACACTCTTATTTCTGGAAGTGGCAATGATGATGTTCGAGTTGTGGTATGGAGAGTGAGGAACACACAGCTCCTCTAACAACGAGGTTGCACTTGTTTCCCAAACATCATCTAGAACCAGGGCAAACTTGTGTTTTTTCATACTTTCATTCAACCAAATTTTAACATGTTCTTCCTCTCTACTGTCCAATCTTTCATTTACTTTAAGAGCTATTTGTCTGAAAAGATCATTTCTGAGAGAACTAAACGATGGATTTTGTGAAACAGTAAGCCAAAGCAACAAGTCATTGCAAAAGAGACTCTGTACCTGGTCACTGTTGAAGACTCTTGAGTAGCAGAGTCTTACCGGCCCCACCTTTCCCAACTATGCCCAAACGAGACACAATTTTGTGCTGCTGTGAATGAATCAGTTCCACAAGTCTGTTTGATGCAGAATCGTGTCCTACAATGAGCGCCTCCTCAATATACTTCTTGTTGGAAGTGGCTGAAGAAGTGGATGGAAAGAGATCTCCGGGTGTACCGGCAAGTGCTGAAGTACCCAGATTAAGAGAATTCACCCTCTCTTTAATCTGCTCAAGTACTTGCTGATTGGCCACATGCTGCTGCAGTTGTTGCAGAAAAGCAATGGAAGGTGTAGAGGCTAAATGCTTTTCCACATTTGCAGCGAGTTGCCTGATCTTTCTGCTCAATCTGTAACGAGAAAAGAGATGAGAGTGTGAGGGTACAGTGCAGTGCTGGGCCAAATCAGATGCTTCCTCCAGAAGAGCATTCAAGTCATTCAACCAGCTGTTGACAGTGGAGGGCAAAGGAGGGTGAGGGGATGTACTCACTTTGCGAGAGCTCAAAGCCTTTCGATACTCCTGCAATTCCATATTCATTGTTTGAATTCTGGGAAGCAGGACTTTGAGGGCATCCAACTCTTTCCTGCATCGGATGGCAACTTTGATGTGATGAATGATCTGATCTCCAGCCAATTGAATGGCACAACCAATAAATCCAGGAACGAAGCCAGGATCGCCCATTTTGGGGGCACTTGAAAAGAAAATTGAAATTCAAAAAGTGTTTTTCTCACAGAAAACAGGGGAAATATAAATGAATAATAGCTAATCTGCTGGCTCGTCTCCACAGAAACGCTATCTTAGCATTTGATATGAAATGCTTTTAATTTACGCCGAAGGCGTATCCTACTCTGAACTGCACCAAACCATTTTTTAAAATCGATGGCTAAAAGCATCTGGAGACGAATAAATGTTTGCTCATCGTCCGATTTTTCGTCCACCTTTTTACGCCATCACCATCTGTACTTCTTACGTCGTCCGCTCTTCACGCCATCCGCTTTACTTTCTCGCCCTTATTAAGGAGCATTAATGTCATGCGCGTTCATCATGTGAAGTTGCCCAACCTAAAATGTACAATCAATGGTTCATTATCTTCAGGGGACGATCAAAATGATCGGGGCCATTAATTTTTTCCGCCGCTCTTTTTAACCTGGGAAGTTTCTAGTCACCGCTGGTCTTTTATATCCTTTACGGCAGTGTCGTTGTATCATACCCAACTTGCATTGTATGCCTGCGCTAGCAGCTCACATATAATGCGAAACTGGTATGGCATTAATAAATATTGTACGATGAAATTATAGATCTATCGCCATTTAAGTTATTCCCAGAGCTTTATATGTTTACCCGTTCATATTCTCACGCCTGAAAAGAAATCCCAAGAAGTTAGATTCGCAATTAATATTTTTGTTTAAAAGCCTGCAAACAGTCAAATACGTCAGATCTCCAAAGTAAATATGATCCAGTTGCCTCACAAAATCTTTGGTCAAAATATCTTGCAGATCAACTTTTCGTTTACTGTGAACAGATTGAAGTAGCAGGCAATGTCTATAGGGGTGACAATTTGCACCCCATGGCATCGATGCCCTCCGCTGCCATCCCTGACATACCCGCTGCCGTGCCTTTGGCAATACGGTGCTGCACAAACATCACGTCTGTCCTTTCTATGCCTGCAGCTGTCCACGGATGTCCACAATCATTATATGATTTTCATGTTACATATGTTATGTGGGCAGCGGCTATCTTTTTTTTTGTGCCTCTTTCTTTTTGTTTTAAGTTTTTTTTAATGTTTATAAATAAACTATCTAATGAAACAAATTAAAATATCATTGATTTCAATTAAAATATTTAGGTTTTATTAATAATATTTAGATAAATAAAAAAATATTATTTATCATTTCTTACAATTTATTTATTTAGTAATTAATTTGAAATTTTATCTAATTTTTTAAATAAGTTAAAAAAATAAAAATTAATATATTTTAATATCTTAAAATTTAATTCCACAAAATCTGTTGTAATCATAATATAATATAATTTTATTTATATATTAGAGTATGTATCTTTTCAAAAAATCTAAATAAAATATATTGACATATGTTTTTCTTAAACTTCTCTTTTTAATCAATTTATATTTAAAAATTAATTAATCTATTAAAATATTTAAAAAATATTAAATAAATCTAATTTATTTTAAAAATAGAATAATACATAAGTTTAAATGTAAAAGTTAAAATAAATACATTATTTAATTTTATTTATAAGTTTATTTATTCTAATGCCACGCCCTTTATAAAAGCCCTCTCACGAGCCCTACTTTCAGATTTATAATAAATCTTTCATAGCGTGTTAAGAGAGTGGAAGAGGCAATGAAATTACGTAATGACGAGTGGAGGAATAAGTGATTGTTAGGTAGTTATCATCCATAAAATATGGAAGCCAATGCACAATAGAAAGTAAAAATTGTGAAGACACTGCATAAAATGATAAAATGTATCAAAGCTAGAAATACAATGTAGTAATGTATGTAACTATTGAAAATAGGTTAATTGATTCATTTTGAAAATATTTTAAAGTAAAAAATATATTTTATAATATATTGTATTATATATTTATTTACATATCAAATATACTGATGTAAAAAATTATTGATATAAATTAGCATTTTTATAAATTAAAATTATACAATTATTATAATATATGATCCCCACCTTAATATGCACGTGAATAATATAAATCATGCATTTTAATGTAAAATCTATAATAAATAAAATTGATAGATAAATATAATATATGTAGTGAGGATAATTCCTCACAATCTATTTGTGTTACAAATTAAGAAACATCATTAAACATTCACATACAAGTAAGTAGAAACTATGAAATTTCTTTAATGGTATTAAATTGCATAATCAAAAACATTTGCATTCTTTCCAAACAT
Organism: Sequoia sempervirens; assembly: GCA_007258455.2. NCBI lineage: Eukaryota > Viridiplantae > Streptophyta > Pinopsida > Cupressales > Cupressaceae > Sequoia > Sequoia sempervirens. Next base: position 440,514,977 of record VDFB02000015.1, read on the forward strand.
GAAATACAAAATGTCTAAAATTAGTTCAATGTGTTTAGCCAATAGATTCTTACAATCTAGTTACTACTTGTAAGCTATTTTTAGTGACACTTTATATTTTAGGACCTCTCAAGTATTTCATTTATATAATATTTTTAAAATAAAATTGTTTGTGTAACTTATAATAAATGAATTTTTAATTCTTTTGTTCAAATTTAATTATATTTAAAATTTGATATCATTAATTATTAAGTTTTAAATATGCATTAGATTTTAGATTTTTATCTTGTTTATCACATGATAGGGGATGTGATAAACAAGATAAAAATCAATAAGGTTTATGGTTAGGGTTAGTTTTTAAGGATTAATGTTGAAGAATAAGTTTAATTAAGGTTATGGTTGGAGTTTAATTAAGGTTAAACTATTCACTTAGGGTTAGGGTTCAATTAGTATTTAATTTGGGTTAGGGGTCAATTAGGGTTACAATTCAATAAGGGTTTAATTAAGGTTTGGGTTAAGGTTAGTCTTAAATTAGGGCTAGGATTGGAATTAGGGTTCAATTAAGATAAGGGTTATTGTTTATTTTAGGGGTAGGGTTCAATTAGAGTTTTCTAGGGTTTTGATACAATTAGGGTTAGGTTTCAATGATACCTAGGGTTACAATTACAGTTCAATTAGTGTTAGAGTTTGGGTTATAATACGATTTCAATCAGGTTCGGGTCACAGTTTAACTAGTGTTAGAGTTAGGGTTGCAATGGCACCTTGAGAAGGATATCTCTCGATGTACTTTACATATATTTTTAAAATACACGTATGCTAATTATATATTGCATTATATTTATATATTAATTTAATTTTTATAATATGTGTTATATATTAATACTAATGATATAGTTTGACATTATATTTTAAAGAGTGAATAAAAATTAAAAAAATGATATAGTCTGACATTATAATAGTATTATATAATAAAATTTAAGAGAGGGAAAATATTAGTTTAAGAAATTTAAAACATAATTGTTAAAAAGGATGGAAAATATGATCACATTTATATTTTTAAAAAATAGCATTTATATTTAAAAAAAATTAAATGCATTTATTATATTTTATATTTATATAATGTAAATTAAATTTAGAAAATGTTATTTATATATATATATAATTATAATTATGATATTATATAATAAAATTTAAGAGGGAAAATATTAATTTGAGAAATATTTAACACATATTATAAAAATTAAATTAATATATAAATATAATGCAATATATAATTAGCATACCTATATTTTAAAAATATATGTAAAGTACATCAAGAGATATCCTTCTCAAGGCGCCATTGCAACCCTAACTCTAACACTAGTTAAACTGTGACCCGAACCTAATTGAAATCGTATTATAACCCTAACTCTAACACTAATTGAACTATAATCGTAACCCTAGGTATCATTGAAACCTAACCCTAATTGTATCAAAACCCTAGAGAACTCTAATTGAACCCTACCCCTAAAATAAACAACCCTTATCTTAATTGAACCCTAATTCCAATCCTAGCCCTAATTTAAGACTAACCTTAACCCGGACCTTAATTAAACCCTTATTGAATTGTAACCCTAATTGACTCCTAACCCAAATTGAATACTAATTGAACCCTAACCCTAAGTGAATAGTTTAACCTTAATTAAACTCCAACCATAACCTTAATTAAATTTATTCTTCAACATTAATCCTTAAAAACTAAACACTCTTACTATTTTACATTTAATTTTTTAAACTCCTAAAATAATAATTTAACTATTTTAATTCATTCTTTTATAGTTAAATTATTATATACAATCTATATTAATTTTTCTTTATTTTTTATATACAAAATAAAATCTAAAATATTAAAAAAAAAAACAATTATTTATAAAAAAATCTATTATAAAAAAAATAACATTAACTAAAACTTCAATTATTAATCAATCAAATTAAATATAAAAAAAATATATGTTAAATTTTTTTTTATAAAAACATTTACATGTTATTAAAAATGAAATTTAAAAAAGATAAAAAAAAAGCATAAGGCAGGGGAAAGTATGGTGTGAATTGTCATGAATCAAATGGGCGTACTTACTGTGTAGTCGCCACTAAATACGAAAGGCAGAAATTATATAATCTCTCAACGTACTTACACAGCAGGTGCACGGCACAGCAGAAATCGTTAGGAGGACTACAGGGGGTTTGCACGGGCACAGCCATGGGATGTTCGATGCCCATCTATGCCCGGTGCAAATTGTCACCTGCATAGCCTTTGCCGAAGTAGCAACTATAAGAAGATTGCTTTTGGTTAGTCTAATTTAAAAAAAATTCTTCTGTATAATGGTTACATCAGTATTTTTACCTCAAATGCTTAATTGACGGTTCCATAGCGCTTCAGAGATGATTAAAGTCATCTGAGCCTTTATTTCATTTTTCAAAATAAAACGGTACTGCAAGTTGCGATTCACGCTGCCTAGCAAGTTCGTCATCAAATAAAATAAAATCAGATTTCATTTACCTTGGGATCAAATGGATTTCATTTCATCAGATAATATTGTTTAAAATATTACAGTACTGCAAGTTGCGTTTCACGCCGCCCAGCAAGTTCGTCATCAAATAAAATCAGATTTCATTGACCTTGGGATCAAATCGAATTTCATTTCATCGGACTTAAAATCAAATATTCAACAACTTTAAATCAAATCTTCTTCAATTTCACCATTTTTATGGCCTACAGCTGAACAGCTCGGACTTAAGGAGACGGTGCCGCCATTTTTAGACCCTAGGCTGAGTACACAAGATCTTCTCAGAGGCGTGAGCTTTGCGTCCGTTGGAACTGGATTCAACAACCTTACAACCGCGGTAGCCGTAAGTGGTTTTCTACCTTGATTTTCCAATATCCATTCAAACCAAAGTTCTGCTTTTTCGGATTGAAGCTCATAACATTGGACTATATTTGTACAAAGTGTGATACCAATCTGGAAACAAGTGCAATACTTTAGAGAGTACAAGTCCCGCTTGGCAGATCTAGTGAGAGGAAATTTAGTCCAATATAATTGGGGAAGCTATATTTTTAAGCATTGCAGGTTCTAGAAGTGATCCCTCTGTGACGCTGCTGTTGCATTGAGCTTTCTCTTCCTTTATCATTAGTTGTCAATTATTTTAGGGATGATATTAATTAACATTTCAAAATTTCAAAATTTCTTTTTGTTACTAGATTTGTATTGCAAGGATCTGGTTGTTTTCTCTATACTGCGTTCTTGTTGAATCGGTTTCTATTCTCTTTCAACCTCTGTTCTTTATTCCTATTAAAACTGCTTCTCAATTTTAAATGGCTTCAGAAAATTGCATAAACCTTCCCTGGAAACCTTTTTTTTTTGGAGCGTATCTGCATGAATGATTTTGAAACCATAGATACATCAATAAATACACACTTATAAATGTATAAAAATCTGCATAATCAATCTTTCAGCCTGCCCATTAACTGTAAATAACGGTTGCAATCCTTCAATCTCTATTAAAAAAAGTGAGACCTCTATTCAATATCTTCTTTCAATTCCTGCAAACAATAATCTCCATCTGCAATCTGATTGTATCAACAAGACTATACATTCAGCTTGAAAGCCATAAAAATCTAAAAATCTAAGGAGGAATTATAATTACATTCTCATTTCAATAGGTATGCATCTCAAAAGGATGATAAGAGAAACTAACAAGTAATTTAAGGAAAACGGAAAGATTGAGAATTGATTTCTTTATTTTTTTAATTTTTAATTTTTTTTAATTTTTTTTGTTTAATCTACAAACAAAACAATGCTTTATATGTTTTCTTTAACTTTTTCTTTTCACTTACGTAATTAGAAAATATTTAAATTGAATCTTTATTTAGAAATTGTGGATTCGTAACTTTAATTATATTGAGTAAATTGGAGATGCTTTAGGGGGTTCGATTCTCACAAATTCTTGCAGTTTATTGTGCTTATCTCGGTTGTTGGCAATGACTACGGTGCGCTCAAGAGAAACGGCTCAACTGAAGTAATTCTACATCTTGCTCACTTATTGCCCTTTAAAATTGTTTTTCTAAATTTTTCATGAATACATATTTCATGGTTTGGAAGCTGATAAGAGGGTAATCATGCTCTGGTTTTCCATTTACCAATTTTCTAAAGATGGGCAAAGGGAAGAGTAGCTCATTTCAATTTATTTAAATGTATTTTAATTATAAATTTAATACAACCAATTCATCAAATAATGAAATATTTATAAAAATTGCAATGATGATAAATTTGAGTGAATTAATGATTCAGGGTTCTTTATTACTTAATTGTCTTTCATCTGAATGAAATAGAGTTTGATAAGATGTCAAATTTTAAAATGTTGTGATTATTTAAAGTGTATTTTTTTAGTGAACCATAAGTAGATTATTTATAGTTTTCAAAATTGATATCATGAATTAATTATTATTAATCTTGAAAGTCGCTATAGACAACTGCCAAACCATTACAAGCAGCTACAATGCACACTCTAACAGCTACAGAACTTCCTACAAGTAGCTCAAAGTATTTTTCAGGCAGCTACAGTCAAATTGCCTCTCTCCTCTGGTAAAAGAGCCTCCAGATATTATTTTAAAAGCTGACATAAAGATTTGGACTTGGAGCATTGGGTATGTTGACTCTTTGCCTTCCATGTTAACCCTTCGTGTCTTGCTGACATATTGCCTTTTTCTATTTTTGGATTTTTAACTGCTACAAAACTCTACATTCAAGCAATGATGAATAGTCAGATTGTCGGTTTTCCTTTTTCGGTTTTGTTTTTTCTGTGTCATCATTTACGTTTCCACAACATCTTTATGATGCTCCCTCTGTCTGAAAATGTGCCTCTTCTTCTTGGAATTTTCACATCTCCATTGTCCTGACTGGGCATTAGCTCTCCAAGTATGAGACTTGTTGGTCAACAGGGAGACTGAGCTATCATCACATCACTGTGCTATTGGCATGAAACAGTGTCCTTTTGTAAGAGATAGAGTCACACACATCTAGGCTGAAGGAAACTATCAAATCCGTTCCTCATTTGAGACCACCAAAAAACTGTCATGAATGATTTCTCATAGCAGTTGTGTAACTGCTGGAAATGACTTTATGCAACAACTGAGTAACTATGGCAGAGGGCTTTTTTGCAACAATTGTGAATGGCTTTCAACAGTAGTTACAACAATTTTGTAACAACTGGGAATATCTTGTTTACCAACTTGGAGTGATTTTCTGTAACACTGTATGGTTGCTAAAGAATGGCTTTCTGCAACAATAGTGACTACCATGAACTTCACTCTTACCCACGTTTATGAAGTCTACCAATGCTTTGTGCTCTTAATTCACCAGTTTTTGGGTGATGCAAGATTGTTGTTTTGCCCAAAGATGCACTTGCATCGGGATAACTTTGAGAATCATTAATTTGATGATTTAGTTTTCTATGCTTTTAAGTTTTTAACTGTAAAGTATAGACGTAGTACTTATTTGAAGTTCAATTTTGTTGAGCATATCTATATAATGCCATTGGTTTTCAATATTTATTGGCCATTTTTGGGATTGGACCATAAATAATTGTTTTTCCTTGGTTAATTTTGTCCTTGTCGAGAAAGCTTATTGTTCCCAAAATGTGTTTGTCAGATCCCCTTCTGATTATTCCTGATAATTATGGTTGAATATTTAAGAACAACATAAAACTCAACAATATAATTTTATTATTACACTAGCAAGGGTTTGCGAGCAACCAACAAACAATATAAGTACAGGATCCGATTAGAAATTATACAACCAATATCAGATCGGATTTAGATAAAATATAAATATATTGAGGGAAGATTAGTCCAAAATCTGAGTTATTAGGTAATCCAGATCAGATGCAAACTTAGGCCATGTCAAGAAATGTGACGTATGTACCTTTTTCCTTCGATAGTTTAAATTCACTCCAAAATTGGAATATACACCTGCCATTTCCAATAAATAATGTAATGTCTTTGTCACCATGTTCTTTTTCTACATTTTGATAGCAAGCACAGTTACTTTTTTTGTCATACTTTTCTACTTCTATTTCCATAGCTATTATGCTATATTGTTTTTACTTCACATATCCTTGCGATTGAATGTTATGCTGTTACAATTATGTGAGTTTGAAATCATATATCCCAACTTGCCCGTTAATATCTTCTAGAGTGGTTCTACAATGTCATCGAGACCAATAGTACTTATGTCATCTCCAATGGCCGCATCAGAGTTAGGAACACAAAATATAGTAATGGCACAAACCCTTATGAAATATTCCTCCATAGCTCCTCAGCCATAACCAAACCATTGAATAATTTGAATCCATCTTGATTGTTCATGTCAAAGCCAAGAAAAGTGTTAAACAAATATCCAAACCATTTGAGATTTTTGCTTATAACCTTTGATGTAGGAGTGAGTGGAGATTGGCAAAGCAAGAATTGGATAGATTGTTGATACACAATTTTGTATCCAAAATTACAAAACAATTTGATACTCAACCGATATGTTCACTATTACATGCAAATTAAAAAAAGTTGCATTTCAAAATACTAATACAACAAGAGCTCAAGGTTTGCAATGAACACTTGTCACATATAGCAATTAATTATCAAATTATATTTTTCAAATTTACTAAGGTTGATCCATTTCAAACAATATAACTATTCCAACCAAAAATTCGGCATACCCAATTGCACACAAAAAGTGCAATAGCTAGTTTATAGTTTCACGGAGTCCTCGTTAGACAAAAATCTTATTTACTTAGAAAGAGTAGAAAGATCTTACAATATAAATTTTAAAACAATTTTTACCAAGCAGAAGCATTTCTTGTCAACGCTCAGATTAAAGCAAAATTTACTTCAAAACTTTTTCCCTTTTACTTTGAGTAATTACTAGCGATTGCACTTTTGTGTGCAATTGGGTACGCCGAATTTTTGGTTGGAATAGTTATATTGTTTGAAATGGATCAACCTTAGTAAATTTGAAAAATATAATTTGTTAATTAATTGCTATATGCGACAAGTGGTCATTGCAAACCTTGAGCTCTTGTTGTATTATTATTTTGAAATGCAACTTTTTTTAATTTGCATGTAATAGTGAACATATTGGTTGAGTATCAAATTGTTTTGTAATTTTGGATACAAAATTGTGTTAAATGATTTGAATGATGTCTAATACACGTTCTCCTTATAAATGTGTATATAGTATGTGATATAATTAAAAGAAATGGAAGTTCCAATATACTGTGAACAAGGCACTTTGCCTTGCGATTTGTAACTCTTTACTTGACGCTTGGAAGTTCCAATAATTAAAAGAAATGGAGCTTGGTTCTTGACTTTAACTTTTGATCTGTAACACCTTACTTGACGCATATGTGTAAATTTCAAAAACAAATGGCAGCGTCACTTACATATAATTAAGAATAGTAATGTTCCATCAAAGAAAGGGGCAAATGAAGAAAAATGGACAAATAGTAGCAGTAAAATTTAGGAGTGTTTCCATTTTGTCAAGGATTTGTAGAAGCTGGTGAGCAGTGTTGACGAGGGGCTCCATCTCTTTTCACAGTTCTGCATTCCTCTTAAATATCATGACTTGTGTAAATGAGCAATAGGAGGAGTGTGTAGGTAAGGAAGAAGACAATTACAATTTTGAAGATAATAATAATTGTAATAATTGATATTGTGGTAAATAACAAAGTGGCATACCGGTAGTAGTTGAGATTCGCATTACTTAAAACCCTCATCAAACTTTACAGCTGGCCAAATTGGAGAAGTGAAAGGGCAATACCAGCGAGGAAGAGTGGAGCGGAAATCAATAGAGGTGGGGAAAGCGAAAAAAAAAAAGGTGAAAAACAGTGGAAAAAATGGCAAGAAATGATGAACGGATTAGATTCGTTTACATGGTGCCGCAAGAAGGAAAGCGTGAGAACGGACAAGTAAATAATGGGCTCCACATATTCCACAAATAAAACTCAAGATTCTGCACAAATTTAACGATGCCAATGAGACAAAATGGACAGAGTTTGCTTTTGAAAAAATTACAAAGCCCTACCACAGTTTTAAAAAATTACAATAAGACGAATCAAAAATAGTCTCCCTACAACCGTTGCAGCAATCTATTAACAAAAAACGAAACATTGATCTCACAAAATACAGAAATATTCCAGTGCAAGCATATTCCAGTCATCGGGCATAATGGACAACGCTTTCAAATTTGCTAAAATACTAATTCCTACCGGCAAGGTGCGTTGAATCGGTTTCCAGACAAATATAAAACTTGTAAGTTTGTAAGGTTTCCCAAAAAGGCAGAAACATAGCCGGAAAGATCATTATTTGAAAGGTGTAGATAACTCAAGCTTTTCAACGAACCTATTTCATCTGGTACACTTCCATCAAAACTGTTGACAGACACGTCTATGTGTTGCAGCATTGATAAGTTGACCAATTCAATGGGAGGATGCCCTGAAAGAAGATTATTGTACAACCATAGAATTTGGAGGCGCCTGAGACGGCCAAGCTCATCTGGAATGGGACCTTCTATATTGTTTCCATAAGCAGCAAACAGTAGCAGGGCCATGCAATTTCCAATGCTTGAAGGGATAAAACCATTCATTTGGTTTTCATACAGATATAGGTGTTCCAGCCTTTGTAGGTTACTGATTTACCATGGGAGATGCAATGTCCTCACTCCAAAGTTTCTATGTCCACCTCCTCCTACCTCGTATCTGCTCTCAGCGTTTCCAATGCTCTATGATATAAACTTCAACAATTCTTTGTCTCCAATGTTCATTCAATCGACTTTCCTTGCTCCATCTGATGTGATAGAATTTACATAATTTATAAACAATATGATCCGATGAAATGAAATCCGATTTGATCCCAAGATCAATGAAATCTGATTTGATTTGATGACGAACTTGCTGGGAGGCGTGAAACGCAACTTGAAGTACCATATTATTTTAAACAATATGATCTAATGAAATGAAATCCATTTGATCCCAAGGTAAATGAAATATGATTTTTTTATTTGATGACGAACTTGCTGGGCGGCGTGAAACGAACTTGCAGTACCGTATTATTTTGAAAAATGAAATAAAGGCTTAGATGACTTTAATCATCTCCCAAGCGCTATGGAACTGTCGATTAATGCATCTAGAGGTAAGAAGCCATCAGATGCATTCGATGTTGTCTGGACTGGCGTGTTAGCGATGAACGGTCAGAGTTTGGAGAGTCGTCTCCAGGATGGCTGCAGCCGTCGATTTTAAAAAATAGTTTGGTGCAATTCATAGTAGGATACGCCTTCGGCATAATAATGGAACAGAATATTTTCAAGTTGAAACCATAATTGTATCTGATTGAAAACTAAATTTGATTTGGAAAAAAAAAAAAAAAAACTTATAAATTTGATTCTCGTTTTGAATATTATGGTTCTATTTAAAAAATAAAAAATTTATTAGTGCAAAGAAAAATTTAGTTATGGGATAGGTAAGTGGAAGAAAATATGTGGCGATGGTTTCCAAAATATTAAATAAAATAAGAGATATTTTATAAAAAGTTAATTTAGTTGTGCTTTTGTCTTTAAGGTTTTAATTTTGTCTATTAAATAAAATAGGTTTATACAATAGCTATATAGAAGAAAATCATCATCCATCATCTAATCATGGTCAAAATAACATTCAATGGAAGGTATTAAATTGAACAAAATACATAATACTATTATTTTAAAATCCAATTTGATCCACATAAAATTTTCAACTAAGTTCAATTTGTGTTAACTTAAAATTCACAAAGTGATATATTTCTAATTAAGAAGTGTGGTCGATTAAAGTTAGAATTTTCTTTGGAATTTAGAATCTAAATCAAAACATCATAAGATATAAAAATATGTTTCAGATTCTAAAAATTTAGGAGAGGTTGCTCATAGAAATGGAAACGACAAGAAGAGGTTTCAAAATGATTTAGTCATGTTGGTTTTTGATGATGTCTTGAATCTCTATTTGAAACTAGAGCATGAACAAGGGATATAGCTTATGCTTATGTCTTCTATGTCCACAGTTTCTATGTTAGGTGAAATAATCTATGTAGTCCTATTTGATCTAGTACTATAGTATTTTTTTTGGTTGTGGTCTCTGATGAGCAAGGTCATTGATGTCACTTCTTGCATCATTTAATTTATCAATTATCGAACTAGGTGTGTCTTAGAGTTGTATGCAATAAGGATGTTTTTCACAAATTAGGGATTTTGCACTATGAACAGTGACTTTTGGTCATGGTTTAGCTCCGTTGAGAGGTGAAAGGAGCTTTCAAGAGCTCTTAGGAGCCGATCTTAACAACGGGCTCCTAAGTAATTCTAAAGAATTAGTCCTAATGCATCTCTTAACTAATGATTATCCAAATTCCAATAACTCAGTTCAAAATTCACTTGACTTATTTGCAATTTATCCATGGAAGAATTAAGCTAAAAACTAAATCTACTTTTAAACTAAAACTTAGAATTGAAATGTACTTGGAAAGTAAATCTATTTGCGTTTGCCGAAAAGGATCTAATTACATTTGCAAAAAAGGATCTAATTATGTTTGCAAAAGATAAATGTTAATCAAGAAAGCATTAACACTAACTTCCATGAAGACATTCCAAACAAGTTTTAGTTTCATCTTCCCATAAGTCATCACAGTATTTTCCATTAAAGCTATATGTAATTTAAAATAATCAATGAATCTAAATCTATGAACAACAATTAAATCTACAGTAAATGAGTGAATATAAATCTACAGTAAAGCATAATGAATTATTCTAAGGATTCGATGAATTTAATCTAAGAATATAAGCATTCACATTCACTAGCAATGATTAACAAATATCTAAATTCATATTTTCCAACTGAGATGAACAATGTAAAAATTAATTGAATCGAAGAAAATAACACACGTCACCTCCTTCAATTGAGCGAGCCCTGCTCTTCCTCTAGTGGGACTTAAACACTAAGATAATAATCAACTCCTTATTTTCATTCCAATTGGCAAAAATAGGCGAGTAGTACAAAAGTGCAGATAATCCACATTACAATGCTAAAGCGAAATATTAACCAACTCCCAAAATTAAGACTAAGGCTGGATATTTATAAGAATATCCGCTTATTTGAATACAAAAACTAGCACAACCTACCAAGATGCAAAATGGTAACAACTAAACATAACAAAACCAAAGTGTCATAAAGAAATTTTCCACATTATAATAGTTGAACAGTAAATTTCCAAACTAACTGAAGAAGTCAATTCGGAAACATTCATCAAGAGCCAACTAGAGTGATCAGGAGCAAGATAGATTTCAAGTTTGTTAAATAGGGATTTTAACACATCCACCTCATAACATTAGTATTTAATCCATCGAATAGAATCCTCAAAGATAGGATGTAATCAAGATGGAAAAAGATCTCAATTTGCATAAACATTTCATCATTAATCATCATTCAAAATCAAGACATTTAATGCAAAATACCATTTCTCATATATACTCCAATTAGTTAAATATAAGGCAAAATCAAACAAACATTCAAGCATATAGTCTACCGCCAACATAGTTAATTAATATATAATAAAGTCTTTTAAAACATAAAAATGATTAATTAAAGTGTCATTTTATGCACTCATCATTTCACCCCCTCCTGCTATCAACCATGTCCTCATGGTTGAGAATCTGAAAAATCCCTATTTCTGCCTTCCAACTAGGTAACTAGATCACCACAATAAGCCATGTACTATAGAAATGTCCTCCGCTGAGCATATCCAATTTGTTCTTCAATTGTCCTCAACCAATCTCTCAAACTTTCCCCAACAAATTGTGGTGGAGCATTTAATGCAGGTGCTAGTGCTATGAGCAATGGAGGTCTGAACCTCATTCCTACCCAATCAATATTCTACTCCTCAATGACTTGTATTAAGGATCTTACTCTTGTGAGACTCCAAGTTATGTTTCTTGTAGAGATTGGTTCTCTCCTTCTGAGTGATGCTAGAATGTTGTAATATCTTTCCCTGGCTGCAATTAAGGCTCTATGTGGGAGATGTTCTTGACACTTTTAAAAACTCTAATGCTTTCATTCAAATTCCTTTTGTAGATAGGTTTCACATTATCTCCTTGTGCAAAGTATCTAAAGGAAACTCTAAAGGACATAGACCAAGGTGTTTCATTCCTCATTGGAATGCCTAATCTCAATTGTGCCTCTTTATGTTGGTCTGTTCTATTATCCCACTCAACTTGATTTTTCAACAAAGACACAAAAGACCTAATTTTCAACTCACCAATGTAAATATTTAGATTTAAGACTATGGAAAATTTTTCTTTCTTTTCAAAACCAATTGATTAATTTTCCATTGCAGAAACCTTTCCCTCAAGAATAATGCATATAATTCTAAAGGTTTCCTCATTGATAACATTGTTGAGGAGAGTTCTACCACTTGCTGTAGTCTTTCATTTGTCTCATCTCTCTTTTTCCAATTGTTGATTTTTGCTCTTAAATTGGTTATTCTCATGTTTAAGCTTGAGTGCTAAAAGGGAGACCTGTATCTCCTTGGAGCCTATGAAGTAGATGCTTCAAGATAATGCAATCTACTTGACTGTTGTTTTAACTTCTCTTCTTTCTGTTGCAATTCAATTTTTAATCTTTCTATTTTTGTAGCACCAAGCCTTGTTATTTCCTCTATTTGAGCTAATGCTTGTGCACTAGCATGCTCTAAGGCCTCTTCTATTTGACTTAATTGTGTTTTCAAAGCATTTTCTTTTTCTATCATCTCCTTCTCTAGTTTCTCAGTTTTGGACACAGTTTTTTGTAGTTCTTCCTTTATTCTTAACTTTTCCTCCAAAATTGCATTCTTTTTCTTTCCTCATCCAACTCTGCCTAAAAACCAGAATAGGTGGTGAAGAAGATTCATTGGACCCTCTAAAAGGGTTATCTTCTTTTGGCATATCAGGGGACTATTTCTTAGATGGAGAGCCATGAGACACTTGAACAAGGGATTTTTGTGGAGATGCAATTAGGGATTCAGGAGGACTTTCAGGTTGTTCAAGAGAACGAATAGGCTCCTGGGTTTCCTCACTATTTTTCAAGGTATCATGAGTGCCCGTAGGAGTTTTAACTAGTTTTTCAAGGGAAGTTGGAACATTGGAGTCAACGTTAGCAATATTAGGGATTTCCTGTCTAGTGATGCATGCCTTTTCCTTTTCACAATACTTCAGGTTTCTCTTTCAATTTCATGTAGCTTTCTTTTTCCATTTTCCTATACTTTTTTGAAAGCTTCCCCTTTTTCAATTTTTAGCTTTTTCACAGTGGGTCCTTTTTTAAATTTCTTTCCAATTTTGGCAATAGGGGTTGACAAAAATTCCAACCAACCCTCCTTACCAAACTCCTTCATGAAATGATGTTTGATAATCAAATGAATTAAGCTATGGTATCTAATGGAAGAAACTCCTCTAGACTTTATGCTTGCTACCATAGAGGATATTTGTGTGAATAAGGAGGGAAGATTAATTCTTATAGAAGGCCTTGTGTTTCCATACCTTAAATGTGTAAGCATTCACATTCCCGGCCCAAGAATTGTGTCGTATTGACCCTCGTAGATGAAAATTTTCATTAACTAGGTTATGACCATCCTCCATGGTTCTTCCAGACTGCTGCGAGCAACTCCCTTTTGAATTCCTTTATGCCACTGTATTTCTAGTTTTCTTTCTGGTTCCTCATGGAATGCAGCTACCAATTCTTCAAAACCCACATGTCCTTTGTTCACTGGCTTACCCTCAACTAGAATACCAGAGAGCTCACTAATAATAGCAGGGATAACTTCAATTACTTCTCCTCTTACCTTGGTGACATTCACATGAAAGTTCATCACAAACTCCTTAACCAAATCAAGTTTCAATCCTTTGTACATCTGTATGAACTCAAGCCACTCTGCTTCTCTTAGTAATCTTTGTTTCAAGATCAAGAATGAAGTTTTTTGGTTCTAATTTCCTTTTCTACCCCATTTTCCTTACTTTTGCAATTCTTATCAAAGACAATGGTGAATGCAACTCTTTGAGTGAAATGCAAATGAATGTCTCTTTTCATAGACACAACACTTTTCAAAAACCAAAAATGCACGTCGTGTCAAGACGTTAAGCATTTACTCTATCTCATTCCTTGTGAACGTTTCACATGTACTAGCCATTAATTTTTGAATTATGACTTGAATGGTTGGATCAGTTGGCGATGACAATGACATCAACACACACATTTCAAATTGGTATGAAATCTTTCTTAATACTCTCTGCCAGATTTGAAATGATTAGGGCTCATCATTTTGGTGTCGTTGTCGGGGAAATAAAAGATCTGGCTATTTAAGTGTGAAGCCTTAGTGTTGATAAGGAAGATAGTTTAGATTGTGGATGAGATGATCTAGAGACCATCTTGGAAGATCCTTCTATGAAATATTAATTTTGAACAAGAACAAGAAGTTCAGCAATATCAGATTTAAAATCCACAAGTGAATCGAGAACAACATCAAGAAGAAATGGGTGATCAACTATGTAATGATCCTCCACCAAACAATAGGACCTTTTCTTATCCTATTAATCTGAATGTATGGAATGATGAACCTCCTATGAAAAAAATTTCACCTTAGATGTATTACCTACTTTTAGAGGAAAAACTTCTAAGTATCCTGACCAGTTTCTCTTTGAGTTTAAAGTTTTATGTCAAACTTATGACTATACAACTGATAACCAAAAGTTAAAACTATTTCCCTCTACATTGAAAGAGTCATCTTTACGCTAGTTCATGGGTTTAGGTGCAGGAACAATCTCAACTTGGTAGGAAATGGAAACTAAAATTTTGGACAAATATCAAGATTACGATTGAGTAAGGGATAGGAAAGAAGAATTGTTTCGAATAAGACAATTGGAAGATGAAAGCCTAGAGGATTATGCTAATAGATTTAAGTTTTTGCATAACAGGTGTGGTAATGGTTTAGATATATTGAGATCAGTAAAACAATTTTTCTAAAAGGAATTGATGACGAATCTAGAGAATCTTTGAATCTTATGGGAAAAGGAGACATCAATAAACTTGATTTGCAAGAAATTATTCAGATATGTAGAAACTACTCTAGGACTAGAGTAGGGACTAGAAATTCTCGAAGAAACAAAGTTCTTACTCCTGATGTATCTCAATTCATGGAAGAAATTTCCAATTTGAAAACTGATTTACTCCTTCATCTTAACATGCAAGGAGATAAAAAGACTACAAAGCCTTTATCCATTTATTGTTCCAAATGTAGAGGTAAACATCTTTTGAGGGAGTCTCCATTAAATCAAGTTGATCTCTATGAAATATGTGAAAAACATCATGCAACAAGTTCTTGTAACCTCTTACTTGGAATTAAAAGTCATTTGAAGAAACAACTAGAGATAGAGGAAGAACTTAACTATGTTGGAAAGAGACTATGTTGGAAAGAGACCCCAGAATTCAGGATATAATGCTAATAAAGGGCA
>VDFB02000015.1:440530639-440573970 GCA_007258455.2 Sequoia sempervirens
GTAGTAACATTTTCATCATCACCCATTCTCAACATTTCATTTTTCCCTTTTAGACTCTACAACTTAGCAATCTTCACATTATCATCACCTTCATACAAGGTTTCCAACTTTTTCCATATCTCATGAGTAGTCTTCAGATCCATAACATTTTTCATCTCAGTATTAGTCAAAGCACTCAACAATGCTTCCTTAGCCCTGATATTATACTCAACATAAGTACCATTCAATGGAATAATATACCTATTACTTCTAATGCTCTAGTAGGGTTCACCAATGCATCTCAGATGGCACTCCATTCGAGTCTTCCACAAAGAATAATTTGTTCCATCAAATCTTGGACTATCCTTCTTGTATGTCGACATCCCATATCATCTCAAACTATTAAACTTCTGCCAAGGAACTAAGCTTTGATACCAATTGTTGGCAACACAAGGGAAAACAACTGAGAGGGGGGATGAATCAGTTGTCACCAAATTTCAAACTTATTAAACTTATTAATCCTTATTCTCAGATCTGATGGATATCAATGAAAGCATGAATCAACAACACATCAAAAATACACATAACACCAAGATTTTTTACGTGGAAACCCTGTTAGGGGAAAAACCACAATGGAGGTTAGTCCACAAGATTATACCCTATTAAAAGTATAATAATTTAATAAATGGATAATGCACATGCATTCAGGCACACTGCCTAGAGCTCATTGCTCAATTACAAAGGAAGACATGTTGTCTTACAAAGAGATTCAGATTACAACTATCCAAATTTTGAACTAAGAAAATAGCATCTGCTAATGCCTAATTACAGTTTCGGTTAAGCACATGAACACTTCTTCACTCTTCTTCACTCTCTACTCTACCTTTGAATGATTAGGAAATTATTCACACATCTCATACACAAGCACTCCTTCTGGCTCTCTACAATTCGAATAAACAATCACTCTTATATATCTGCAACATGAAATTACATCGCTACAAGTAGGCCAGAACGAAATAATAAAATGAATACAAACTATCAGCCTAAAATAATAGATAATTTGTCAATGTGAATCAACCAACATCAGCCACAACATAGTGAAGACACAAATTAACATCTCCAACACAAAAATACTTCAATTAATTTCTCCTCAAAGATCCACAACATGCTTCAACACCTTGTCAGCCAAGAACATGAAAAACATGAACACTCAAGAGAAAATCTTGAATCGTGAGCACAACGATCAATGTAGACATGCAACATAGATAGATCATGATCTAGAAACATCCACAACCATCATGAATCACCATAGAAGCATCCACAACAACTGAACTAACTAGAATCACATAATCTTTATTCAGGAACAAAAACTGAAGTAACAGAAAAACTGTCAAAATACAAATCTTGATAACTCGATTAAATCTTCACACGGATCTTTGAAACTCAACGTGGATAAACTAGATAAACTCAACAAGAAACTCTTTATTCCATAACCTCTGATCAAAAACATACGAAACTCACTGACAGATAGAACATCACCTCACCACTGACAACCTGCAACTCATTCCATTACAAGTTTCTCAATATCCTCGACATATATAGCTTCCAATGCACTAATGCTAATAGTGTTGACATCAATGACAACCACATATCAGCAAAACAACCACAACATCCAATGGGTATTAATAGATCATCATCATCAGTTTGTCCCAAATCATCTGATAACATCATGTCCTAGGATGCATCCTTCCTACAATGGACATCAACATTAGGCATCACCATAGTTTAGTCTTGGCTAGCGGTATGAAGAAAATTAGCTTGTTTGTTTACTTGATTTTTGTCTTTTAACTTATTGCACTCATTCCAATGACCTCTCGATGATGTCCAAATAAAGGGATTTAGAGAGAAAGGAATGGGGCAATGATAATTGTATTTTTATCTGTTGTGTTTGTTGGATGTTCTTGTAATATAACCTTGGTCATGCATGATTTGTTTGGTTTGTAGAGAGGGTGTTTTAGATGTCTTGTTGACCACATAGGAAGGCTTGCATTTCTATGTTTTGGTCCAAGATATTTGGAATATTTGAACTGCATTTTAAATAAGGTATTGTATGCCAGGTGTGAACAAGAGTACTCCTATATGATCGTCGAGTCAAATTCCATCACACTAGGTGCAATGCCATCCTGGTTCTTTATACCTTGATGCATCGTGCCTATGTGTGTTATCAAACATAAGGTAAATAGCCCTTTTAAAGTCCCAATTCCTAAAAAGAAAATCATCATTAGCATCATCATCATCTCTAACAATGTAGGCTTGTTGGATCTTATTTCTTATTCCTTCTTTCTATGCTAACATGGTACCATGATAGTTAATCAAATATCATCACTAATGCATCCATCCTGCATCCACAAACCGTCATCATACTGCATATCATATCATATCATATAGGAAACACTGATCATCTCACATACATTGCATTTCATCATTGCACAATACAGATTGGTTATTCTAAGCATCTCATAAACCATACATTTACATCATTACATAATCATATAAACATCACCATATGCATCGTCATATCATATCATATGCATCATCACATCATATCATGTGCATCATCATGTCATCCATATACGCGTCACCATATCATACATATTGAAAAGGTACTGAAAAAGAAAAGGAATATGTCATAGCATCTCATACATCTCATAATCATCATCCATTAGGTACATAATATAGATTTGTTAGTCTAATAATTTTTAATAATTTTCATATCATAGACATTTGCATCCACATCATCATAAAAAGGTGCATAAAAAGATACTAAAAAAGAAATACATCCATCCATAAACATCTGCATAATCACTACATCGCATCACATAATATAGAATCATACATACATCACATCATATAATGTAAATTCGCATCGTATATAGAAAAGTAAATACATCCAGCCATCATGCATGAATAAAATAGGACACATCTCATAATCAAATCGAATCATATCATATATATATCATTAATAATGTAACTGTCATGGTACAAATTAGGATCAAATGTCATGTGTATGAATCAATCAATGTATACAAATGCCCACGAGGCTATCAAAAACGGAGCCCGTGGATCTCAAAAAGAATGGTGTCGCTGATCAAAATGTGAGCTAGCCCTAATGGCTGCTCCCCTCACCCGACTGTCTCTCAGGCTAGTCCTGCCTCTGCCTTGTCTGCTATGAAAAGTTTGGCACTTGAGCCACTCGGGGCACTGCCTAATGATAATGAACCGATAGTACTCAGTCTCTCTCATTGCATCTTGATACATGCATGTCAGGACTCTCCTACCCTATGATACGACCGCTATACTCTCAAGCTGCTTTCATCGGCCCACCTCTTGTGCTAACTATAGCTCGGTGGCTTGTCTCTGCTACACAACATGATCTCACTCTGCTCGGGCCTGATCTCTCTCTACCGTCAATGTAGCAACCTATGCTTGAAGCTACTTAATGAGCATATCCCTCTGATCTGGCTGGGGTGGTGGTGGCGGTGGTGGTGGCACTGGTTGATCCCTCGAGGGTGGTTGTTGGTCCCTAGGTGCATCTCTATGCTAGTCCTTGGGGCCATCTCTCTACCCATCCCTCTGCCCTCATTGGTCTGGAGGTGGTCTGCCTCCTCCTCTACCTCTATCTCTATCTATGTCTCCATCTCCTCATCTTCCTCACCCTTGCCCTTGCCCTGTTGTTTAGCCTCGAGGTCTTTGTTGTGGTAAAATTGTCCCGGGCATTGTCAATCTGATGGGTGGCCTGAACCAGTCAATATATACCTGTGTAGTCCCAAGTTCTGTCTGTCCTTGATCATATGGCCATGGCCTAGCAACCAGCTATTTAAATGAGTCCGCTGCATCCTCTGGTGGGATCGATCGAACTCATGTGGTCTCCCTCGTGGTCCAAGAAAAAATAGTTGCATACTGATCATCCAACTTGTCTTGGACATCGTCAAACTGCTTGGCTACCCAATCTAGCAGGTAGCACTCAATCATTGTATACTCCCTGCCCTACATCACCCTATCTTGCCTCGCATAAAAAATTTGTTGAACATCATCGTACCATGCAAGCAACCCAAGCCAAGGCCTCCAAGTGAAAGTGGTCATCTCATCGATCACCCTCCTCTAGTGAGGAATGCCAACTACTCTTGTGTGCGTAAAGGTAAGACCACCTCTGTACCTCCAGACTGTTGGATCATCTGACTCCACATCAACAATTGTAACCCATGGACGAAGCACGACAATGCGCTCCTAGGCCTAGATGTGAAGAAGTGTCACTCTGGCATCGATGACCCTACTATCACAATATGCGAACTCGTGCAAATCATGATAGAGTGAGGCCAGCATCACTAGTCCCCACACAAAGCACTCTCTCTAAAAGAGCATCCGCTCCCAAGCCAAACCCCATCTTGGACTAAAGTACTTGCCCTGCCGATCCAAAGCTACAAGACCTTAAATGATAGAAGCCACAATCAATCAAAATGTTGACGCCTGGCTCCTGTACTGCTCAAGCTCAATCTGACCCTCCGAAAAGACAATCTCATTAGCCCCCATGATCTCATAACAGGAATTGGTCCCGATGTCCATGTCATAAATCACCCTCTCTCTATGGATGGGCAATCAAAGAATCCACTCGACGTCCTCCAACGTAACGGTTGCCTCACCTATGGGGAAGTGAAACAATGATGTCTCGCTGTGCCATCTCTCTACCAGTGCAATCATCATGCCTAGATGGGTCCTAATGGTAGGTGCGTATGCGACGTACCATAGGCCAATCGCTCCAAGGTGCTCCTGAAGCAATTTGTGTAATCCAGTCAATCTGCTAAGAATTGAGGGTCAATTCTCATGTGAATGTATGGGCTCTGTGTCCTCCTTCACCAGTAAAGCCACAGCGTCAACTTTCGTAAAAAATTAGGATCCCGTTTGAAGTTTTCGTGACTGAAACAACAAAGGTGTCGTTGTTTGGAAACTCCAAACTACACCACTGGAACCCTTTAAACTCTAAACTCTATTGCGGCATCCCAATTTGACCGCGGACCCTTTTGACTCAAAACTCTAATCTCCTAACTAACTCGTAGTGGCGTCATTTGCATATGTGGCACACTTTGGAATTTGACCCCTAAAACTCTAACTGTGATGCGGCATCACAGATTGCAATAGCGATGTTGTTTAAGGTCGTGTGGCACCGATTTGACCTTTTCAACGATGCCAAACTCTACCACTAGACTAGTTTGACATTCTAAGCCTAATAAATGCACACGAAGATCAAAAAAATATGTTTGGTTAGGGTCACATGTCGGTGGTCCCGCGCCTGGAAGTTGCTGGAAGACTCGCACTCGCTCAGAGATGTGTCATGGAAGCACTCTTTGCGCCATCTCACATGAAGGTCAAAGCTCAAACAATAGAATTTCTAAAGGCTAAGTTTGCAAATGAATTGAAAGTGACCCCTTGAGGGCTATTTAAGCATGAAAGTTAGCATTTTTTGACCCCATTTAGCCGTCAAACTAGGATTTTGCGCCCCCGATCCCATTTTCACCCAACCGAGGCTCGTTTTGCATCTTTTGTCCATGTTTTGGCATGTTTTTGGCATCCTGGAGTCTTTCTAGACCCGTCGGGCAGCTTGCCTTCTTTGTCGCAAGATTGACCCTCAAATCAAACTTTTCATCTGATCTCTCGAGACGCAGTATACCAGCGTAATTCTTTCGCTGGGACAGTAGTGGGGCATCTAAAAAAATTGAATTTTTTTTAATTTTGATCTCGGCAAGGTTATTTTTTGAACCAACATAGCGAGTACATTGCTTCAAAGAGGGGCAAAATGTAGACACATAAAATATACCGATTGATTTTATACCCTTGATCTTGATTTACTAACACCAATTCATCTTGAATCATCTCCTTTACTAACCATTTAATCAAATAATGTTTATTTGATTAAATTCATCATACTTCGTCTTTTAATTAAATAAATCCATTTTATCTGACTATATCATTATCTCTTATTAATTAAATAAATCAATTTTGTTTAATTAATCCTATAGTCCCTCTTTTAATTAAATAATTCATTTTATTTAATTAAGTTGTAAAGTCATTCCCTTTAAATTAAATAAATTAATCTTTATTTAATTTAAATCTAACACCATCATTTTTAATTAAATAAATCAAACTTTATTTAATTAAGTCTAAAATCATTATTCCTCTCATTTTGATTTATTTAAATCCTAAAATCTAAATCAAATTGTCAAATCAGCTAATTATCATCTAAATTAATCAAATCATAATTAATGCTAACACTAATCCCTCAAATCCTCTAGATTTTTGCAACTTTTAAAAGTAAATCAATTTATTGATTTATTAAATCATCTATTTTCATTCAAAAAGGCATCAAAGTTGGAATATTCCTCAAATTTGAAAATCTCCCCCCAAAAGGACTTGTCCATCCAGCAAGGCATTAAAGGCCTCTTACATGTCCTTTTCTTGAGCCAAGTGGCATTTAATTCTTCTTTCATCTCCCTCCAATTACATGTCACTTCTCCAATTTTGAATTTCCACCAATAACATTAATGTGCATATTCATCAAAATGTGCTCCACCTTTGTCCACTCACATGTTGAAAAGTGGCATTGTGCTATTGGTTGGTGTTTGATCCCACATTCATCCATTTTTCTTGATCTTCCATCTTTCTCTTCTATAAATAGAAGGCTCTTTTACTAATTTGAGATCCACAATCTTAGGCATTTGATCCACAACTTCATGCAACATTATTATCTTCATGTTTTGAGAAAAGTTCATCCATCTTCATAGTTTTTCATATTTCATAGCTAGGTTATGGAGAAATTTCATCAAAGAGCATCAATCATCAAATTTCATCATCAAACTTGATTGGGAATTGGGAAAGGGCTATTTTCCACAAAAAAATAGCAGCAATTCCCCCATGGGATTGAGAGTTTGTTTGTTTTGAGCAAGATTAGATAGCTTTTATTTGTGTTCTTCATGTTATTTCTTGTTCTTAATATTTTAAATGAATCTTATGGGGAATGATGATTTTAACTTGCATATTGGACTAATAGTGTGTTTGTTGTTTGTGTTTGTGCAGGTCTAGGATCACCATTCACATAGGTTAAGGATTATGACGATAGAATTTAAAATTAATAACAAGAGTTGCAGAGCTGCAAAGTTCCTACCAAAATGTTATAGAATAGTTTTTTTTTTTAATTTGTTGTGGTTGGAAAGTTTTAGCAACAATAGTCAATATGATGGAGAAAATTACAAAGAGTAAAGTAGAAATATATAGGCCTCTTATATGCTTGAATCAAGAAAGTGACATACCCAAGAGGTCATCAATTGACTTTTAATCACTCCCAATGAAGAGGTGACTTAACTTAGTGTAATTGAAACATAGGTGGAATTGACTAAATAGAACTGGCACCTAACTATTGTCAATTAAGGATTGATGAGGTAGTGGTTGTGTATCTCAAGTGAAGGTGTAGCTATGTCATTATTTCTTATATCCAAAGTAAACTTTATTAACTAAGTTGAATATTACACTTTGATAAAAACTATCTTAGACAAAGTATAATATTTACACCAACAATTTTTCCAATAATCCAAAATAACAATAGTATGCACACATGCAAAGTAAGAAGAATCTTTCATAATGAACATATTTGAAACATAAGTAATGACACATGGAAAGGAATGGAAAATGACATAAGTATGCATACAAGGTTGTTTCAAAGGAGCAACCTTGAGTAAGAAGAAATGTAAACAATAAAAGAGAGATTTCTATGACAAATGCACTAGATTGAACTTTGTAGCTTCAATATCTCCATGTATTATTTAAAGGAAGGAAAATATTTATGTTGAACCCATTTTGCTTCCTTGGTGTAGGATGCCAACTACATTTCCCACTAGAAAATTACATGACAGGAAGCTAAGAAAAAGCCTTTAAGAAAAACACTCAAAACTGAAAAAACAAGGTGAATTTGGTCTATTGAATACATAGCAAGTTTTGGAGGTAGGGTAAAACATCACACCTTTGTGTCTTCCTCCTTTCCTCTAAAATTTCATTGACTGTTTCACAGAAGCCCATGAAGCATATTTTCATTTCCTCTGGCATGTGGTCCACCAGTGACAGATCCCACCTGATGAAATAGCCAGATTTGGCTTAGATGATTGCATTGAAGCTTTTCATTATTAGGAAAAAATAGAAAAGAGAATTAGTTCAAACCTTTTCACTGTTACAGAGAAAAGCATCATGTCATTGAATATTGATCCCTGCGCTTCATAAAGATCACTGAGAATGACTGTAACGATTGAAGTTTTTGAGGAAACAACTCTCAGGGTAGCAAACTATAGCTCAAACATGGTCACTACCACTCCAAAATATATTTTGACCATGCGCTCGAGTGTGAAATTGAGTTTTGTGAAACAAGAATATTTCCACCACCTGTACACGCAACAATGAGATGATAATTGTTTATCATCTGCCTAATTTTATTCTTTTAAATTGTCTTCATTAGATCAAAAAATGTTAACCAAAATGACCCAATTTTTTTAAAAAAACTCCATAAATCAACGTTATTTGTTTGTTGTTTGAAACATTGGATAGCAAAAAATGATGTAATTGTGATACAAAATAATACAGGCTAACTTAAGTCTATACTACTAGCATTATGGTGAGACCGTTGTATATAAGCATATAGCAAACAATGCAAACCAGGCAGATGTTTACTCCAAAGGGACATGTAATAAGACAGGATAGGGGAAATGAACTACTTGACAGAATGCCTCAAATAGATGTCCTCTTATGGATGTA
Organism: Sequoia sempervirens; assembly: GCA_007258455.2. Lineage (NCBI taxonomy): Eukaryota > Viridiplantae > Streptophyta > Pinopsida > Cupressales > Cupressaceae > Sequoia > Sequoia sempervirens. The sequence goes on from VDFB02000015.1 coordinate 440,539,469, forward strand.
AATGATTATAGGATATGTACAAAATGTATTTGTTGAAAAGGCTTTAGAAACTTTCAAGAAAATACAATTGGCATGTGTAAAGTTGTAAATGCATTTGTTGAATAGTATTTTCTATGGGAACTTTAGGACCTCTGAACTATTGACGTCAAATATTTTAGGATGTATTCCTTGACATGACCAAATGCTACAGCCTCAAACAAGTTCAATACACATATTTTTCTTCAAATAGTTAAAATCTTGAAGACTAGCTTTCTACTTTGTCTGTCTAAGCAAACCTTGTATATTAGCCATCAGAGAAAATTCCAATTTGAATTTTTTTAAAAACACTTGGTAAGGCAAAGAAACATAAATTTCATGATACTTACTAATGTTTGTTCCTAAATAACTTTTCCATGCACAAAATTCCCCAAGAAATTTATAAAGGAATTGAAAATAGAGTGAATGCTCCTGGTTACAAAAGTGAACAAGTCAAAGAGCACTAGCAACAATGGAATCATTATTACAGATTCTTATTAATGTTAGCACAATCACATACATAACTAATGTGAGAACTTTACAACTCAATACAGTAATGACATCCTAGTTTCAGAAAAGGAGGCCTCTTTACAATTTCCAAAAAGTTACCTTACACAACAGTGGGACTCAAGGAAATTTCCAACTAACAACTCACAATTACCAAATACATGTGCTTAAATTCTAATCACAATGGTAAACAACTATTCTTAATTACTAAAGACACATTCTTAGATTTTATTTACAATTTTGAACATAAAAGTGATGCTAAATGACACAATTTGTAGAAGACAATAACATACGAAATTTTTTCTGATAGATAATTGGGAGGGGAGGCCACTATTGGGGAGCCAGGTTGTGGCTCAAACCTAGGCCAGCATTGGGAAAGTCTAAGGGCTTTAAAACTGGACCCAAATCGCATGTACCAATTAAGGACTTAATAACATTGAGATTGGAAAAAATAGAAACCTGTGCTCAATTTAGATTAGGAATTTAACTTCCCAATTGTCAGTGATTCAATCGCTTTGATCTTGGTGACATTTTCATTCCAGATGAGAGGCCCTCTGTGGAATTTATCATTACTCAATGGTGTGACTTCCAAGCTACTGGGACATAGAATGTATCTGGGGTTCAGGATTCTAAAATGAACTATTCTTTAACATAAGTACCAAGGCCAAACTATCATTTACTGAAAGACAAAGAAAAGCATGTTTGGGCTTGACTAGGGCTTTCCTAAACACACTCTGCCATGAAAGAAAATTTTAATGTGAAGCTAAAAGATATAAATCAAAAGAAAACAAAAAAATATTAATGGACAAGAATACCTCTCCTAGTGCACACACGAAGATATTGCAAATGTTTGTTTGTTTGCTTTCAATTTTTTAAACTGTTAGCTTTCAATTGTTGGTTTGTTTCCTCTGAATTTTAAACTGACAACTTACAATTATACCTGAAGTTGAATATTGTTAACAATACAAGCATACTTAACAAAAAGATTTTGTAAATATTTTTAATTAAACAAGTGAAATGCTTGAACTACCATGTGTTCTGGGGATGTGAAAAATTATGTAGGTGCCAATGATAATGAAGCCTCAGACACTGCTACTTTATCACCGTGTTGCTCTTCACTGGTAATATTTAGATTTCATTACAACTCCATAAAGAAACAACTTTGTGCCCACCACGTTCATTCCAACTAACGATGCCCACTATTATCACATGTTGGCTTTCCATCTGCCCACTATTATTGCCAGTATGATAATGGTAGCGTATAAATCACCCATATCGGGCAAAAATTTCTTGCCAATAATATTTAAGAAAAATCATTTGTTTAAAATGTTTTTTTATATAATTTGCATCTACACTTTAACAATATACAAGTATTTGTTAAATTAAAAAAAAAAATCTTAACTCTAATTAGTTAGAAACATAATTATTAATAATAATAACTAGTTAAACAACTAGGGTTGCCTATAGTTCCCTTGGCAGGAACTAATAATTACTAATATGTGTAAAATAATTATTAACATTGAAATTTTGAGATTCAATTTAATCTAAGAAAAAAATAGATTTATTAGTTGGATTGCTAACATGTTAAAATAATTATACAATTTCTACTTAGCTTAATAGTTAAATTAATATATGTAAGATAATTATTGATATTGAAATTTTGAGATTTAATTTAATCCAAGAAAAAAATATATAATAGATTTAATTTAAAAAAATGTAGATTTAATAGTTGAATTATTGACATGTTAAAATAATTGTGATTTTGAATTTTTGAGATTCAATTTGGTTAAAATAGTTAAATTGGATTAAATAAAAATTTTGACATACAATTGTTTTGATTAAAGGTAAAAGACGGGTTTTGAAGGGGCCCGAAACCCTATACAAAAGAGACTAGCTGACAGAAAGAAGAAACCATTAACCAGCAATCAGCCCAGCAACAACAAACACACAGCCAAAAAGACGGAAACCAGACAACAACACTACATATTATTTAGGATCTCCACATCTTCCATTTCATTCGCAGCCATCTTGTGCACATTCTCCACAATATCAGAGGCCTCATAGAGGTACCAGCCTGAGCTTTCATTCATCTCCTAGTTCTAACCCCTGACCCACTAGTCTTTACCTCTTCACTCAAAATAATACCTTTGCCCATGACTTTCTCACCCTCACCAGCCATAGTCAGCATTTTACCAATAGCCACAACATCATCCCTAGAGACCTTCTCCTTTTTCTTTTTCATTAGAGGGAAAATAACCCTAGCAGAGACCAGAATGTCCACAACTGTAGGAGCATCACCCTTTTTCATAACAACATTCCTAATATCATTAATGTTTTCCTCAAGAGCATAAAATCTACTTTCCCAATTCTTCTTCAAATTAGTGGTTTCCTCAGCAACAATATAAGCAACAGTATTCAAGGACTCCATCACATGATCAATCTGGATTTGGACAGAAACATCCTCAACCTTGCTAGCAACCCCTCTTATTCTTATATTAGTCTTATTGATCTCATGAAAAAACCATTTAAACAATTTAAACAAAACATTGGCAGAATCATGAGCCGAGCCTAGCACATCAATCTCCTCTTTGACAAAATTCTCAATACGCTTTCCCACAGCCACATCCTCATCAGAAGTGGAGCTTTCCAATCAGAAACATCCTTACCTTTACCAACAGGAACGAGAGTCTTCAGCATCCGAATGGAGCAAGCAATTTCCTCTGCAACAGCCTTCCTTTTCTGCAACCTATCCATTTCCTCTGTACTAGTACCCACCTCAACAGCACCGGCACCCCTTTCCTTACCTTGCTTCAGCAACACAATCACAACACTTGGAGGAGCCTCACCATAAACACCACCATTCAGGGTTAGAGGGGAACCCTTCTCTAGAAGAGGCTCCACACTTGACACTTTTCATTTCCAGCTTCCATCCTCTGCAACCTGCATAGTTCTGGACACTGGGGGAGGAGAAGAAGCTTCCCCATTAAGGTCACATTTTTCCTTTCCCCTCCTAATAGGAATCTCCTCCACCTCATCACTTCATTTCATGTAGCCCTCTTTGTCCCCCAACTTATTTTTACCACTTTTACCCACAATAGGGGAACTGGGGCCCTCCTCCAAAGATGGATAAGAATCCAAAACATAATCAGCATCAACATCCCTAAGCTTAATGGTTAAATTAAATGAAGTTTTTATATAGAATAATTAACAATTTCCAATTTTAATGTTGTCATAATTTTTGCATTTCTAGATGTGCAAACATTAAGGAAGAAGTGGCTAAAAAATGCCAAAAAAATTGCAAAATCAAAATATTATGTTCAATTCTGTAAAATCCGCCCTTATCGCCTAAATTTTTTTAGCCAATGATATTTAAGAAAAATAATTTTTAAAATTAGAAAAGTTAAAAAAATATGCATTTAACTTTAGAAAAAACTTCAAATATAATGTATTAAAGAAAATAATCAGTTTTGATTGGTTGAAGTTCAAAACATTAATAACTAGTTAGGATCTAGTGGTGCCTATAGTTCCCTAAGGAACTAATAATAAGTGCTAAATAATGGATTGAAATAAACTTAGACAAATCTAAAAATTTTAATTAAAGAAATTAAGTATTAACTATTATGAAATATTTACATACAAATTTAAAACATAAAGCAATGCAAATGAAAAAAAGAAAGCTACCATCAAATTGACAAAAATACATTGCAAATAGAAATAGAATATTCTCATCTAGTTGTCAAAGCAATATTTATCTAGTTTCTATGTGATAAGTGAGATTTTGGAGGCTTTTACCTAATATTTTGGAGCCTTTTACCAAAATATTAGATTAAACAAGTCATATATTTAAACATGTTTAATTTTAAACATAGTCTAATATTAGATTAAACAAGTTATATGTATAGATTAAGATATTAGTCAATATCTTAATCATAATCATTACTATTAATTATTATTTTCAATATCTTAATTATTGTTAAGATTATTGACTAATATTTTAATATTATATTTGAAAATATTAGTCAATAATCTAATATTTTAACATATTTTGGAGCCTTTTACCAAAATATTGGATTTTTAGATTATTGATTATTTTAACATGTTTAAACATATGACTTTAAACATTTTTTTACCTAAGATTTTGTCGCCAAACATATGTATTCATAACTATAACTATTCAATTAAAAATTCAATATGCATCAAGGAACTAAAGGATCCTACTATGAATAATGAGAAAGAAGTTAAAAATGTGATCTATTATTTTCTAATTATTTCTTTATAAGTACTAACTCTAATTTCTTCAACCTACCAAAATTCACTAGTTGATTGGAATAAAATTTCATATATGACAGGTCTTTAAGATGAAAATCTTATGTAAATAGTTTTTTTCTTTACAACAAGGGTGTCCCTGCACCCAGCCCAACAGCCCATACCTTGGGTACCTGGGGCAAGCTAGGGTGGTACTAGCCTCTTGCGAGTGAGATCCCCCACTCGCAAGAAGTCTCACCTCTTAAACCCGGGAGAGAGCTGAACCCGAGACCAGTGGGGAGCAAACCCATTGCCCAAGCCAACTCTAATTCCTATTTACTAATATTCTCATTTAAATTTGGACTAAGAAATCATTTTGGTTTCATGGATTGAAGCTCAAGTTGTTTAGGTTCTCTCTTTCTAGATTATTAATTAATTAATGCTACTTTACATTTCAAATATCTATCAAAATATCTAATCTTTAATTCAAATAAAATTTTCAACTATTTTTTTTTACATGATAAATCCAACTTAATTATTCCAAACACTTATAAATTTAACTATTATTATTATATTATAATAACTAAAATTATTATAATTATTAATTAAATTCTAATTCTAATCTTATTATTATTAATTATTATAATACTAAAAACATTATAATTAGCATTATCATTAGAATTAAGAATAAGGTAAAAAATATGGTTAGAACTATTCAAAAATTAAAATAAATGCTTTATGTTTTAAATTTGTATGTAAATATTTCATAATAGTTAATACCTAATTTCTTTAAGTAAAAAATTTAGATTTGTCTAAGTTTATTTCAATCCATTATTTAGCACTTATTATTAGTTCCTGCTAGGGAACTATAGTCACCACCAGATCCTAACTAGTTATTAATTTTTTGAACTTCAACCAATCAAAATTGATTATTTTCTTTAATACATTATATTTGAAGTTTTTTCTAAAGTTAAAGTTGAAATATTTTTTAACTTTTCTAATTTTAAAAATTATTTTTCTTGAATATCATTGGCTAAAAAAATTTAGGCGATAAGGGTAGATTTTACGGAAATGAACATAATATTTTGATTTTGCATTTTTTTTTACTTTTTTTAGGCATTTTTTCGCCACTTCTTCCTTAATGTTTGCACATCAAGAAATGCAAAAATTATGACAAAGTTAAAATTGGAAATTGTTAATTATTCTATATAAAAACTTTGTTTAATCTAACCATTAAGCTAAGTAACAATTGTATGCTTGGGTAGGCATCTATTAAGGAAGCTAAGGCTATCAAGCTGATTTTACAAATGTATGAGGCTGCTTCTGGGCAGAAGGTTAGCTTACAGAAGAGTGTGATTTTCTTTTCTAACACTCTGATTCAAAGACATAATAGGATAGCTAGAATTCTACAGTGTCAAATTGGTGAACTTCCTGCTTCTTAGTTGGGGCTCCCCTTATGCTCTAAGGCTCCAGATTCCTTATGGAGGGGGTTGATTGAAAATTTTAATTCCAAGTTGGTTGGGTGGAAGGGGGCTTTGTTGAGCCAAGCTGGCAAAGTTCAGCTGATTAAATCCACCTTTCAGAATATTTTGGTCTATGGTCTTAGTCTCTTTCACATGTCGAGGAAATTTGTGGATATCTTGGAAGGAATTCAAAAAAACTTCTTTTGGATGGGTGTTGAAGATAGAAAAGAACTCATTTGGTTGCTTGGGATGATGTCTGTTGGCCTAAAAAGGCTGGTGCGCTGGGCATTCACAAAATTAGAACGTTTAACATTTCCCTTTTGGGTAAACAGTTGTGGAATCTCTTGCTAGCCAAAAGTGAGTGGGAAAAAATTGCTTGGAGCAAATACTTACATGGTGCTAATGGGATTAGAGATTTTTATCTCATGAGTTTAATCCTTTGTATGGTTCTATGCTTTGGAATTGTATGTTGAAGGCTCGAAGGCTTGTGGCAAAGGGTCTCTTTTGGAAGATGGGTAATGGGAGGAGTATTTTGTTCTAGGATGATAATTGGTATGGAAATAGGCCACTCAAGGATGAGCCATGGGCTCAACCCTTTATGGACCTCTATGTGCGACAATTTGGAAGATTTGTTGCTAACTATATTGACGGAGGTTGTTGGAGGAAGTTGCATGAGGTGGACCCTGGTCTGGAACTTATTTATAATGTTATTTCTTTAGTTCATATTCCTTCTCTCCCTTCTCCTGATAGGTTTGTTTGGAAGCCTTCCTCTGCTGGTAACTTCTCTATTGCTTCGGCTTTTCATTTCAATGAATCCTTTATTGGCCCACCTCCTTTTTGGGCTTTTGTTTGGTCCTCTAGATTGATTCCTAAGGTCAACATTTTCTTTTAGCTCTTTTTTCCAGAAAAAAATATTAAATATTGATAATCTGATTAAAAGAGGTTTTGTTATGCCCAATAGATGTTTTCTTTGTGAAGAGGAGCAAAAAATACTTGTCATTTGTTGATTGGGTGCAAATATGTTGGTGTGATCTAGAATCACATGTGCTCTTGCTTTGGAATCTTAGTTGGGTGTTTCCTAGTTTTGTCAAATATTTATGGTATCAATGGGTTGGCCCCTCATCTAATCCGGCTCTACAAATTTTGTGGTCTCTCACTTTGCCTCACATGATATGGGGGGTTTGGCTAGAGCAGAACAACAAAAAATTTAGAAATTCTGCTCTTTTGGCTTTATCTGTGGCTCATAAGATTTGTGTAGGTATTAAGGAAAACTTTCTTTCTGGGATCTCCTTTTATGCTGGAAAAAGATTAATCTATGTTCCTATGATATCTCTACTGCACAAAAGTGGAAGTTTCCTTGTGATATATCTCTCCCAGTCTCTACAAGGAAATCTTCAAGAGAAGATGTTGCTTGGAAGGCGCCACCAGATGGTTGGGTTAAGATAAATTTTGATGGCACAACAAAAGGAAATCTGGGACCTGCAAAATGTGGGGGAGTGATTAGAAATTCTAATGGTGGGCTTGTCTCAGTTGTGGCGCTCCCTTTGGGAATCCAAACAAACCACTACATGGAGGCAGTTGCAGCCTATCATGGACTCAAAATGGCTCAAAGCAAAGGGTATAGGAAGGTCTGGTTGGATGGTGACTCTCTGAACATTATAAATAATTTGAAGAATGCTTCACCTTCGTCTTGGACTATTGAGGCCTTGGTCAACGACTTCATTGAAATCATCAATTCCTTTGACACTTTTTATATCTCCCACATATTGAGAGAGGGAAATATGTTAGATGATTTCTTCGCTAACTTTGGTGTTAGAGAAAGAAAGGAGTGGGATTTAAATGATCCTATTCATTTTGAGCCAACGACTATTATTAACAATGAATGCTAATTTCAAGTTGATTTTTGTTGTGATGAAGAGTGGAGATGTCTCTAAGGTTTTGGGCATTTCTGACTCTACCAAGGTGCTCTCCCCTATTATTACTGCGAAAAAGAGAAAGGATACTATGTATGCTGATGATATTGTTGTTGTGGGTAAGCTGCCAGATGTGGATTGTGCTGGTGAGAAAGGTGGTGTTAAAGGTAGTGTTTTTACTGGTGAGGTAAAAACTGGTGGGCTGAGGGTCAGAACTAGAAACAGAATGAAAGCTTTGGGTAGGGCCTCTAGTATAGAGTTTTCTGATACTATGGATGGTGTGCAAAAGGTGGCTGCTAGTGAAATGGAGGCTACAGAGATACTGAACAATATGTAGTATTGTTGGTTGGTTGCCTTCTTTTTGGCTGCTTTTTAGCTGTCGGTTCATTGTCGTTGGGTTGATTGTTGTGTAATGTTGTTATCTTTTTTTATCAACTGCTTTATTTTGTAAAGGGTTTCGAGCCCCTTCAAAACCCATTTTTTACCTCCAATCAAAACAATTGTATGTCAAAAAAATTATTTAATCCAATTTACCTATTTTAACCAAATTGAATCTCAAAAATTCAAAATAATAATTATTTTAACATGTCAATAATCCAATATGACCTTAAACATTTTTTCATCTAGATTATAGTCAATAATCTAATATTTTAACATATTTTAATATTATATTCAAAAATATTAGTCAATAATCTAAACGTATGTCTTGTTTAATCTAATATTTTCTAGATTAAGTAATTATTATATTAAGTAATATTTGATTAATTTATAATAATTAATCAATTATTAATAGTAATTAGTAATTATTATTTTAAACTAGTCATATGTTTAAACATGTTTAATTTTTATTTTAACATGTTTAATAATCCAATATGTTCTTTAAACATATGTTTGGTTGTGTATTTTGAAGTTTTTTGTAATATGAATTTTTAAGGTCATATGTTTGGCAAGGAAATCTTAGGAGAGTTTGGAGGAGCAGAAATCAAAATGACCAAGTAGAAAAAACTGTGAAAAATAATAAAAAATGGAAAAAGATGATGAACGACTGAGATTGATTCAATCGTCTTGCATTGATACAGATGTCAGGATAACCATCAAGCTTAATTAATATTGACTAACCAATGATTATTTAGTAAAGAATTATAGAGTGACATTAAAAAAAATCTATGAATTAATATTGGGAATAAAATTTGGAATAAAGATATTAGATGAATAAAATTTTGAAGCATTATATGTATTATGATTTTTATTAATAATACATCATTTTTAATTAATTAGTAATAATAAAATCATTTTCAATAGTAATTTGTAATAATAAAAATCATTTATAATTAATTACATCATTTTTTGTCATTTTTTATTGTTTTTTGTGGTTTTTTCTACTTGGTCGTTTTGATTATCGTTTAAGATTTCCTCGCCCAACATATGACTTTAAAAATTCATATTAGAAAAAACTTCAAAATACACAACCAAACATATGTTTAAAGAACATATTGGATTATTAAACATGTTAAAATAAAAATTAAACATGTTTAAACATATGACTAGTTTAAAATAATAATTACTTAATTATTCCAAACAAGTCATATAAATATAATCTCAATTAATAGTAATTATTAATTAATTAATAATAATTAATCTAATATTACTTAATATAATAATTACTATTAATTATGATTAAGTCATACCTTAATTAATTACTTAATATTTTCTAATATTTTAATATTATATTTGAAAATATTAGTCAATAATATTAACATATGACTTGTTTAATCTAATATCTTTAATCGTTAGTCATATTAAGGATTGGCATTGTCGTTTGATAATCATGTCTATATTGTAGTTCATTGTACCACTTCCTTCTATTTGCAATCATTGTAATCTGCATTCAATTTTTAAGTCAGGACTATACATGTCAAACATTATTGTATTTTTATTGAAATATTGTAAGACGGTGCGGCCACAATAATGGGTTACACTTTTTGGGACGTCCTGATTTTTGCCTGAAATCACATATTTTTAGAAAATACAATGATTTATGACTTTAAAGGTTCCATTTAAATTATTTTAATTAAAGAGGGATTGATCAAACCCCCTTATATCAAACCCCCTTGGATAGAACCTTGTTAGATTTAAACCATACCTATAATCGAGTCTCCTCTACACCTATCAAAATGGTGATAAAAAACCACTTTTGATTTTCCTTTTGGGTGATCAAATGAATTCATTTAAAATTTATGCTTTGTAAGCCTATAGCCCTTATTATAAGCTTCCTAAAAGTATAATTTTAAATATGTTTAATTTGATTATTATATTTATTTTTATTTCTTGTGAATGTAGGATTTTCAATGAACATCAAGTTCTTTATTTCACACATATAAAAAATAGAAAAATAGAGAAAAAATTCTAAAAAATACATGTTCCTAGGTATTGATGTCCTTATTCCAACAAAAAGAATAAGTTAATTCAAATGAATACAAAAAGTTATGCGTCGGCAGTACACCTCATGTCAAATTATAATTAGACTTGGAAAATTAATTAAAAAAATATATGTAACAAAAAATTATGAAAAATATCCATCCCTAGATATTGTGAAAAATTTGCATTTTAAAAATCAGAATTGTATCCTATGTATAAAAAAAATTATGTGCGCCGAAGTGAACATCACTTTTTAAAAATGTTGATTAGTAGAAAAAATAAGTTATTAAAAATTACATAAAATGATTCACAATTTATTTTTTAATTTATTTTTAAACTATAATTAGAATCTACACAAAATATCTAACAAATAACTAGTTTGATTCATCTTCAAAACCTTAATGGTTTAACTGCTATAGGTGTAAGAAAGTGAATGTTTGGTGAAAAATCCTGATTTTAATGTCAAGTTTGGCCAAAATTTGTAACCCATTATTGTGGGATCACTCAAGAGCCGAGTAAGATTGCATATCAACTATTTGTCATAATGTCACCTTGTTGTAGTTGAATATTTGCATAAGTTCCATTCATATTATTGCTTGGGAAAAATCAAAAGAATGATTGCCTTGTCTCTTCCATTTCAGTTTTTAGAACCTTGCAATTAGATTCTTTACATTTATGATAACATCATATACATTGAAAATACAAAAGAAGCCACAAACAACAGTTGAAGATTTTACAAGACAAGTGTTTGACAAAATTCCTATGCATCAAAATCAGACAATTTAGATTAGATTTGGCAAGGCTTCTTACATCAAGCCATCCATAAATAGAACCAACAATCTCCTCTTTGATATATTAGTGACCAATTTAGATAGTAACTAGAAATCAACAATGTAACTATCAACTGATCCCCACTACTTCAACTGAGCCAACTCCTTGAAATGGATTTCAGGGTCCTTGTTATCGAACCTCTCAATTAATATTTATGTGAACTCCACATAATATGTGATCTGATCATGGCCCATGGTGACCATACCATGATTCCACCACTCATGAGCAATTCCATCTAGATAGATGGTAGCGTATTTGATTGCTTCCTCCTCTGGCATCAGATTCAACTAGAAGTATGTATCAACTTTTTGCACACAAGCACATGTTGAAGTCTTTCCTGAACCATCAAAGAAGGGAAAGCTCAATTTCCAACCTTCCTCCTAAGATCATTGTGGTGCTCCCTATTACCCCTATTGGGCATATGTCTCATCTTAAGGTCCATATAGTCCTGGAGGGAGATATCATGTTGGAAACTTGGACCTACATCAACCCAATCCTATGTGAGTTGTTCCTGCAACTCTATCAATTTAGGCTCATTGCCTTCCTGAGGCTCTACTCTAGGTGGAAAAATAGGCATTAAAGGGTTGGAACTAGCAAGTACAACACATCGATTCGGTGTCCTGTTATTAACCGAGTTATCACCTTGGCCATTATTGCCTTCATTCTAACCACTACGGTTATTACCATTGTTATTGTTATTAAGCATGGTTTGTGTCATTAACTCCATCAACTAAGCCATACACTAATTAGTTGCCCTTTGCTCTTCCATCAATACATTAAGAAGGTCTTCCCCTCTATGTTCTTCCCCTCTATCACCCATACCTGCCTCTATATGTGCACCACCTCCTGTAGAAGAGTTAGTACCATTGCTAGATTTTGTATTCCCAAAATATCAAAAGCAGTTTTCCCTTTCAAGACCTGAGTAGGTGAGATGTCCCTTGCTAGATTTGACCTTAAACTTACTGATTTGAACCTTGGGAATTTTATCAAACACTTGCCAAGAGAAATCTGTACTTGCTGATTAAAGTTCTTTTTGGTATTTTGCAATGTAAGAATGATTTTATAAATTCAATGGACTCAAATGAACATGTGCCAAAGACTGAAATGTATGGGTATGCAAAGTAACTATTGTTATATGACTTTCCAATGCAATTATATGACTGAAATATGCACCTACAGCCAAGGGACATTAATGCAAACACTTGACAAGCAACCTAGATGACATTAAATTAAATATTAAATTAATTATTTATAAAGTTATCCTTAAAATACAATATCGTAAGGTGACTTTATATTTAATTAACTTAATAATAAAGTGACTAAAAATAAAATAATATAAAAAAAAAGTCACTTAATGAAATAAAATAATATTTTATTCTAGAAGCTTCTTGGTGATGAGGTATGAAAAGTATAAGAAGAAGCTTGGGCTATGCATTTGGGCATCTTGAGTTGAATACACCTTTTCTACTACACTGTTGAAGTTGAATGCTTGGCTTGTTGATTTCTAGTCTTCGTTTGTGAAAGACCAAACCTAGCTAGTTACTTCCAATTTGGGTTGTGAAATATCAACCCTAGTCTGGAATATTGAGGAAGTTACTTCAGACTTCCTATTTGCGCTTGCATAGTAAAATTTTGTGGCCATTGGCCAAATTTTGAATTTGAAGAAGAAAATTGATTTTATCTTATATTGCAGATTTGGGTTGAAGCATTTTAAGTTTTGGAAGGGACAAATTTGCCTTGAAGAAAATCAATTTGGAGCAAGAACATTATAGCTATTTGGGAGTTTATTTTCTAGTTCAAAAATTTCTTCAATCTTATGCTAAAGGGGATGATTTTGTTGAAGGGAAAGAGGCACGAATTTCTGATTATAATTTTGACTTCTTCTTCAAGGTTAGGTGCTTCTTGAGATGGTGTGATTTTTATTAAGAAAGCAATAAAAATTCTCAAGGGTCATGGCATATAAATGAAGGTTGGTGCATCACTTTAAAAGGCATTGGCATCTTCACCAAAGGGAATCAACTCATTTTGTGTAGGTTGCTTTAGAAAATCAGGTTCCATGTTTCATTGTTGCATTGCATATATAGTCCTTTATTCATATAGAGTTCTTGGTAGATGTAATCAACAAACTATAAATGTAATTTCAATCATCTAGAATGCAATGTACTTGCTATGGATATAGTAGGAGATTAACTTTGAAATTTTGAGAGTCAGAGATGAGAAGCATAGGATGAGGAAGAGATAGCAGATTGTATGTGAGTGTTGAGAGATATATGACATGTATAGTGATCCACTACATGTGTGTGATGTAGAATTGAGCAAATTCTGAACAGAGTAGAGTATTGATTCAGATTAGTGTGAAGATTATTTTGTACTTAATTGGGACTATAATCTAGCACATGATAGATGTTATTGTATTTGTTAAAATAGGTTGTATAGCCACCCCTTATTTGTTCCTTATCTTTATCTCTGGGTAGTGAGTTCACTTTGACAGTGAGTCCACCTAGCAATGAGCCTTTCTGTAATATTCTATATCTAGATATAATATATTGTAAGCTAACCCTCACTATGGTTTTTCCCATTTTTAGTTTTCAACATAAAAATATAGGCGTTCATACATGTTATGTGATCTTATGGATGTTTCATGTTTTCTTTCACTATTGTTGTTGGATGTATGTTTGTAATTGGATAGCTTATACTTAATTTTTTTAAAGGAATACTGATTCATCCCCCCTCTCATTATTTCAGTTGTTCAATATCCCTAACCTTGTATCACCTATTTCAGGAAAGGAGCTATCAAGGCCACCCAAATTCTCACATCCCAAATATTTATATTTTATTTTCCCAGATATTCACTTCAAAAGAAATTCAAAAATACTATATTGCAAATAAAAAATCCAATTGCTAGAGAAAAATCTAGGCATGCCACTTACCTGGTAATATACCACCTATTTTTGTTTGAGCTACTTCTTTGAGGGTTGATTGTATGTCTATTTCTCTTGGTTTCTAAAATTATGCTTTATGAAAAGAATGATTGTGTCCCAAATGATAGCTTAATTTTACATGATCAAGTATTTATTTCATCCACTTTAGTATTGGAAACATTTAATGTTTGACACATTTGACACTTGGTGCCAATATCGGACAACCTTGATACACTTACTAAAGTTTGATATTTGAATGACTTTTAAAAACATAATCAGAAACCATTGAAGTTAGAAAACTTTGGTTATACTTGACAAGGTCATCTTTGATTCATATACCTCTTCTAAAATAGGCTTCACTTTGGATGATTTCCTTAACACTTCACAGGAATTAGGCATGGTTTGAAAAGGGATGTCGATCCCGACAGACTTTCTCAAAACCATGAAAACCAACTCAGTTTTGAAGATAATCTTTTTGAAGAGAATTTCTTCACAAGACCAATGAGTTGTAGAACCTGGGAGGTAGCCATAAAGGATTGACAATTGTTTAAAATATTGATGCCAAAAGGAAGATACCTCAAAAGATAAATCAAGTCGATGGGAAGACGAGTTATGACAACGATGTGAGAAATTGACAAGGTTTAGAAAGTTGACCAAAGATTGACATAAAAAATAGAAAAGTTCTAAAATAAAGTGGATACCCAAAAATTCAAATACTTAGGATCAACCCTAAAACTTGGGAAACAATTGGATCTTACTAGGGACACAGACTTACTAGGATGTAGAAGAACCAAGAATCTCTAGTTACGCACCATTGGGTGACATAGGCTAAGAGTTGAATGAGAAAAAGGACCAAGGAGAAGAACTGAAACAAACCTAAAAAGGATGCACACTGAAAAAAATACAAACAAAAAACCCCTAAACTACTATATACAAGGGTAGGGGATATCTACTTAGATCTCTATAAATCTCTAAATTTTCATCTTTATATTTTCTTCAATATTTTCACCTATTCCCTTATAAAAACTTGGTTGTGTGGTTAGGAGCTTGCATGTGAAGGGGATAGTTTCTATCTTGTGTCAAACCTTGTAAGGATGTTTGAATCAATGACATTAAACCTTAGAAAAACCAAACAAGAAACCTCCTTGGTCCTTTTTTGTTTTTATTTTTTTAGTGTGCATCCTTTTTTGATTGGGACTGTAATCTTTAGCAGGTATCCCATACCCTTGTATATAGTAGTTTAGGTGTTTTTAGTATGTATTTTTTTTAGTGTGCATCATTTTTTAGGTTTGTTTCAATCCTTCTCCTTGGTCCTTTTTCTCATTCAGCTCTTAGCCTATGTCACCTAATGGTGTGTAACCAGAGATTCTTGGTTCTTCTACATCCTAGTAAGTCTATGCCCCTAGTCAAATCCAATTGTTGCCCAATTTTTAGGGTTGATCCTAAGTATTTGAATTTTTGGGTATCCACTTTATTTTAGAACTTTTCTATTTTTTATGTCAATCTTTGGTCAGCTTTCTAAACCTTGTCAATTTCTGACACTGTTGTCATAACTCGTCTTCCCATCGACTTGATTTATCTTTTGAGGTATCTTCCTTTTGGTATTGATCTTTTAAAAAAAATTCAATCCTTTCTGGCTACCTCCCAGGTTCTACAACTCATTGGTCTTGTGAAGAAATTCTCTTCAAAAAGATTATCTTCAAAACCGAGTTGGTTTTCATCATTTCAAGAAAGTCTGTCGGGATCAACATCCCTTTTCAAACCATGCCTAATTCCTGTGAAGTGTTAAGGACATCATCCAAAGTGAAGCCTATTTGAGAAGAGATATATGAATCAAAGATGACCTTGTCAAGTATAACCAAAGTTTTCTAACTTCAACGATTTTTTATTATGTTTTTAAAAGTCATTCAAATATCCAACTTTAGTAAGTGTATCAAGGTTGTCTGATATTGGGACCAAGTGTCATATGTTTCAAACATTAAATGTTGCTAGTACTAAAGTGGATGAAATAAATACTTGATCATGCAAAATTAAGCTATCATTTGGGACACAATCATTCTTTTCATAAAGCATAATTTTAGAAACCAAGAAAAATAGACATACAATCAACCCTCAAAGAAGTAGCTCAAACAAAAATAGGTGGTATATTACCAGGTAAGTGGCATGCCTAGAATTTTCTCTGCAATATAGTATTGTTGAATTTCTTTTGAAGTGAACATCTAGGAAAAATAAATATAAATATTTGGGATATGAGAATTTGGGTGGCCTCGATAGCTCCTTTCCTGAAATATGTGATACAAGGTTAGGGCTATTGAACAACTAAAATAATGAGAGGGGGGGGATGAATCAGTATTCCTTTAAACCAATTAAGCATAAGCTATCCAATTACAAACATACATCCAACAACAATAGCGAATGAAAACATAATTTAACATCCATAAGATCACATAACATGTATGAACACCTATATTTTTATGTGGAAAACTAAAAATGGGAAAAACCATAGTGAGGGTTAGCTCACAATATATTATCTGGATATAGAATATTATAGAAAGGCTCCCTGTTAGGTGGACTCACTGTCAAAGTGATCTCACTACCCATAGAGAAAGAGAAGGAACAAATAAGGGGTGGCTATACAACCTATTTTAACAGATACAATAGGATCTATCATATGCTAGATTATAGTTACATTGAAGTACAAAATGATCTTCTCACTAATCTGAATCAATACTCTACTATGTTCACAATTTTCCAAATTCTGCATCACACACATGTAAATGGAGCACCATACATGTCATATTTCTCTCAACACTCACATAGAATATGTTATCTCTTCCTCATACTATGCTTCTCATCTCTGACTCTCAAAATTTCAAAGTTAATCTCCTAATATATCCATATTAAATATAACTATGTGTAATGAATTTATTTTATTATTACATAAAATATAATGTGTAATGAATTTATTTTATTATTATATTTTATATTTCAATTATTTTATATTAAATTATTTATTTAATATATTTTTAAATAACATTTTATTTATTACAAAATTATTTTTTATTGAAATATTAAATATTTATTTATATGTTATTTATTTGTGTATTTATTTTATATATAAAATTATATGTATTATTTTATATTTTATAAATTATTAAATATAATATAATATGTAATGAATTTATTTCATTATTATATTTTATATAATGTAAATTACTAAATATATTTTAAATAATATTTAGTTTATTATAAAATTAAATTTTTAATTAAAACATTATATATTACTTATTTATATATATGTTATTTAATTAAGTATTTATTTTACATATAAAATTATATTTTAATTATATTAATTATCTTAAATATAATATAATATTGAATGAATATATATCTAATATATTTTTAATCTAAAAATTGAGAGAGAGGTAGAAATGAAGAGAAAGTAGAAAAGGAGAGAGAATAAGAGGGATACACTCTTGTTTCTCCCTCCCTATCTCTATCTCTCTCTCACTCACACTCCTTGTTTTTCCCTCCGTATCTATATTTCTATATCTCTCACTCACACACACATTCCTTGTTTCTCCCACCCTATATCTATCTCTATATCTCTCTCACTCTCACACACACACACTCCATGTTTCTCCCTCCTTATCTCTCTATCTCTCCCTCTCTATATTCTCTCATTTCCTCTCTCTCTCTCCTTGTCCTCTTCTCTCTCTCTCTCTCTCTCTCTCTCTCTCTCTCTCTCTCTCTCTCTCTCTCTCCATCTCTTACTCAATCTCTCTATATATCCCTCTCTATATCTTTCCCTCTCTCCCTATCACTCCCTCTTTTTATATCTCTCTACTTCTCTATATATATCTCTCCATATTTATTATTATATCTCTTAATCTCTCTCCACCCCTATATCTTCCTCTCTCCTCCCCATATCCCTCTCCTTCTCCATCTCCATCTCCACCTCCATCTCTATCTTTATCTTCCACTCTATATATATCTCCTATCTCTATCTCCTTACCCCCTTTCTCTCTTATTCTTTCCCCTTCAATCTCTCGCTCTTTCTATCCCTCTCTCTCCTCTCCCTCTCTCCCTATTACAAACATACATGAACTTGTTGGTAATGGAGCCTGATTACCTTCCTAATTATCTATATCTCTCCATATTTCTTCTTTTATCTCCCCTTCTATCTCTATCTCATTATCTCTCCATATTTGTCTACCCCTATATCTCTCCCTCTCTCTACCTCTCTATATATCACTTCCTATCTCTATATTTATCTTTCTATCTCTCCCTCTTTGTCCCTATATATATATTTATCTCTTCCATCTCTATCTATCCCTCTCCTCCCTCTCCTTATCTCTCCCTTTCCTTCTCCACCTCCATCTCCATCTCTATCCATATCTTCCTCTCTATCTATATATCCTTACCTCTCTCTCTCGCTCTTTCCCCATCTCTCCCTCCCTCCCTATTGTAAACATAAAGTGAGCTTGATTATTTTCTTGATTTAGAGGTTTTGTTTCAATCGTGTTTAGATCCTTATAAGTGGATGCATAATTGATTTGAAGCTATCACTTCTCCATTGAGACCCTTGTTGAACAAACAAAATCATTTCCTAAATGGCCTACCAATTGACCTCATGTACTACACAAATATATGAAAAAATAGATAGAGATAAAGTCACATAAAGAGAGGGAGATAGAGACATAAAGAGAAATAGAGGGAGGAAAAGATATATATAGCGGGAGATAATGAGAAACATAGAGATAGAGAGGGAGGCAAAGAGATATAAAGAGAGAGGTAGAAAGATAGAGAGATAAATATTAATAGATAGAGATATAGGGAGGGTGATTGATATATCTCTCCCTATCTCTCCCTATGTCTCTATATCTCCCTCTATCTATGTCACTTCCTCTCCCCCTCTCTATCTATTGAGCTATATCTCCCTCTCCCCCCTCTCTCTTATTAACTCCATATCTCCTACTCTATATCTCTAACTCTATTTCTCTCTCTTTATCTCCCTCTCACTCCTCTCTCTATCTCTTTATATCAATATATTTCTCTACCTCATATCTCCTACTCTATATCTCTAACTCTATTTCTCTCTCTTTATCTCCCTCTCACTCCTCTCTCTATCTCTTTATATCAATATATTTCTCTACCTCTATCACTATCTCTCTATCTCTTTCACTATCCCCCTCTATCTCTCTATATCACCCTCTTTTAATGTCTCTCCCTCTCCCTCTATATATATTGATATATCTCTCCCTCTCTCCCCCATCTCTCTCCCCCTCTCTACATATCTCTCTCCCTCTCTCCCCCCTCTTTTTTCTTTCCCTCTTCTACCTATATCTCTCCCTCTCTCCCCCTCTTTTCTCTTCCTCCTCGACCTATCTCTCTCCCTCTCTCACCCTATTCTCTATCTCCACCTCCTCAACCTATATCTCTCCCTCCCTCTCCTATCTCCCCCCTCTCTCTATCTCTCCCCATCTCTCCTTCCCTCACTCCCTCTCTATCCGTACCTCTCTCTCTCATTATCTTCCCATATATCTCTATCTATCTCTATCTCTTTCTCTTCGCATATATCTCTATCTCTCCCTAATTCTCTCTCCCTCTCTCTATCTCCCCCTATTTCTCTCTCCTTCTCTCCATATCTATTTATTTATCTCCAACTATCTATGTTTGTACCTCTTTCCCTCTCCTCCTCTATTTATATCTCCTTATATCTCCATCTCTCTATCACTCTATCTCACCATCAATATATCTCCCTCTCCCTCTCCCTCTCCCTCTGCCTCTATATCTCTCCACATCTATCTTTGTATTTAGCCCTCCCTATACCTATATCTCTCTATCTATTTGTCTCCCTCTTCCTCTCTCACCCTATCTTAATCTCTACCTCTATTTTCCTCTATCCCCTTTTATCTCTAGACATCACTCCCTCTCCCTCTTCTTATCTCTCTTTGCCTCTCTATCTCTATCTATCCATATTTCTTCTATCTCTATCTCTATATATGTCACTCCCTATCTCTATCTCTATATTTCTATCTCTCCCTCTCTCTCCCTCTCTCTCCCTCTCTATATATTTATCTCTTTCATCTCTATCTATCCCTCTCTCCTCTCTCTATTTATCTCTCCCTCTCCTCTCCTCTCCATATCCCTCATTCTCCTTCTCCATCTTAATCTCTATCTTCCACTCTATCTCTTACTCTTCCCCCATCTATTTGTACCTCTTTATATCCCTATCTCTCCCTCTCCTTATTCCAAACATAACATGAGCCTGTTGGTAATGGAGCCTAATTATCTTCCTAATTCAAAGGTTTTATTTCAATCATGTTTGAATCCTTGTAATTGGATGCAAAGTTCATTTGAAACTATCACTTCTCCATTGAGACCTTTGTTGCACAAACAAAATTATTTTCTAAACGGCCTACCAATTGACATCATTTATTGTATAAATATATGCAAAAAATATACCAAGATTTAT
The DNA here is from genome assembly GCA_007258455.2 of Sequoia sempervirens. Taxonomy (NCBI): domain Eukaryota; kingdom Viridiplantae; phylum Streptophyta; class Pinopsida; order Cupressales; family Cupressaceae; genus Sequoia; species Sequoia sempervirens. The sequence continues at coordinate 440,560,260 of VDFB02000015.1, forward strand.
CCTAATTGATCTTCTACACCTTTTCAGCATACCTAACACTAGGTATGATTGCTAGTAATTATTGATTTGAATTAAGAGATTCAGTTGCACTTGTGTCTACTAAAAATCAAACCTAATAATTTAATATAATATATTTTTTTTAATATTTATATATTAAATTAAAAATAAACAACTTGTAATAAATAATCATTTTAATATATATAACAATTTTATATTAATAATAAGAGAAGAAACATTGCCAACATGTAATATCTAACTTTTAATTATTTTATATATATATTAATATTTATTTTATTTATAAAATTTACTTAATATATAATAATTAGTATTATAATATTTATTTGATGAAGGTAGGACTTCACCATTCTAATGTCTCGCCCAATTTCACAAAACTCAAATTACAAAAGACTCCATAAATGATAAATTATAAAATAAACAATTACATGTGTTGATTTAAATCGATCTCAAATTACACAACATTACACTCAAATGTGAAAGTAATCAAATAAATTTATTCAGATTTCATGAAACAACATTACAATCAATAGGACTTCTTTGCCCTCCAACTCTACAACTTCCCCTCACATTGCTCGGGTTTCACTTCCATCTTCTAAATACGCCTTCAATGCAATCCCAAATCTCACAATCATCCTATAACATGGCTTGACTCAATTTGATACCCCATTACTTCCATGTTGCATATATTTCTCATGGTCAAGTTTCCTCCTTTCTATCCACACAACCCCCCTATGTCTCTCCTCTTCTCATGCTTCACCCACGTGGCCTTACCAATCTCCCTATGCATCTATCCTAACATCTAATTCCTCTTATTCAAGTCTACACTTAATCGGACTCCTTTTAGAGGTGTGGAATTTGTCATAGTATGGAAATTTTAAAGCTACAAAGTTAAACCTTTGTGCAACATTTCATAATCGCCATCCTTCTTATCTGCATAATCCAATATTCTTCCTCCTACATAGACTTTTCCCCTACCCTTCCATTCTCCTTCCCACGTGAGTTCTTCATTGCGTGGGGACTTCATTAACTTTGGTTGCTAGTTTTTGTATTTTTGGGTAACAACGATGGAAATAAACTCCTACCTATTTTGTGCCTTCCATTCTCCTCCTCATGGTGTGAACAAGAGGGTTCTTCCACATTTACATTCTACCACAACCCCCTCTCTTCTTTCACCATGCCCTCCTCCTCGCTACCTTCCAAGTTGACCCCCATCTATCTATCTATCTATCTATCTATCTATCTATCTATATATATATATAGGTTAACGATAGGGGTATCCCTGCAACCCAACCTAGTGCCATATATATATATATAGTTAATGATAGGGTTATCCCTACAACCCAACCCAGTCAACAACGAGGTGAGTTGAGGTGATACTATTCCCTTGCAGGGGGGACCCAACAACTTGCAAGCTATTCACAACTGAATAAACCCAGGAACGGAGTTGAACCTGAAACCAATGGGGAAAAAACTCATGGCCCAAGCCAACTCTGCTACCTGTATGGGCTAATCCCCGTATATATTACTTCAATCTGCAATATTGTATTTTTTTATTTTTCCCAAGATGGCGCTATCTCTTCCCATTTTGTATGGGTGATTCCTCTTCTTTTCACTTGAAGCATGCCCCCTCAAATTTAGTAAACATTTATTAATAATTGTAAATCCAAGTGTACAACAATCATCAAGAGGAATTTGATAATTATGCACATGGTTATCTTGTTCAAATATTTTTCCTTCCTTCACATTTATCTCTACCTTTCCTAGCACATGAAATACTATACTATTTAAAAAAAAAAAATTCTATTCATATTGACCAATCAAGTGAGCTCAATTCAACCATTTGAGTTTCTTCAAGTGTAACATGTGGTTGTTCTCAAATGAGGAAGAGAATTGATCTACATTATCATTTTGGTATTCAAACTCATAAAAAAAAATGAATAAATTTATAATCATAATCGAACAAATGCTAGTAGGAATTAAAACATGACATTTTATCAATTAGTGGCAACAATGTCATTCAAAAGTTAACCACCTAAATTGTATTTGTATCGAACTCTGAAAATTGACTTCAACTATGAAATGTAACATGAGATTGAAATCAAACCAAAAAGAAAGAAAATCAAACCAGACTTTTTTTGGGTGTTGTTGCTTGCATGTTCGTGTAGATGCTCCTGCATCATTATTAAATATATTATTTATTTAAAATTTAGTGATTAAAGTTAGGTTTATAGTTATGGATAATGTTAAAACCATAGTTAGGGTTAGAGATAAGGCTAGGATTAGGATAATGGTTTAAAATTTATTGTTAGAGTTAGGGTTAGGGTTAGGTCATGCAAATAACTAATTAGAAATACTAAAACATTATAATTAATAGAGTTTACATTTATTTTTATTCACATTAATAAAAAATTATATATATATATATATATATATATATATATATATATATATATATATATATATATATTCAAATATAGAAAACAATAATTACTATACTATGTGTTGGATGATGTGGTTGTGTTGCTGATATGTGGTTTTCATTGATGTCAACACTATTAGAATTGTTGTATTGAAGGTTGTTTCTGTCAAGGATATGGAGAAAATTGTTAGAATAAGAGAGTTGCAGGTTGACAGTGGAACAGTGAAGGTCATGAAGGTGTCTTGCTCAGTACATTGATGATCAAACATTGTGGACTAAATGGTTTATTGCTAATAGTATCTATTTTATCCACTGGAAGTTTCAGAGGTCTGCATGAAGATTTGATTTTTTTATGAATAGTTGTGTTCTGACAGTTTTTCTGTGGTTTCAATTTGTGTTCCTGATTGAAGTTGATGTGATTCTGGTAATTTCAGTTGTTGCAGATGATTCTCTATTGATTCTTAATGTTTTTGGATACTTCTAGATCATTCTCTATCTTTGTTGCACGTTCGCGTTCATCGGTGTATTTGTGGTCGATGATTTTCCACTTGTGTTTTCAGGTTTTTATGTTCTTAGCCGACATGATGGTTGTAGTGTGTTGTGGATCCTTGGAGATTAAAATTTAAATGACTAGCGCACTTAAGGATGTTGTTTTAGGCCATAATATAATATTGGCCGACAGTGTTTGATTCGCATTGAAAATTTATTTATAAATTTGGGTCGACATTGTAAATATGTTTTATATTTTGGCCAATGAAGTTGTTGATGTAAATCCAAGTTGCGGATATATAAGGGTGGTTTTTTGTGCAAAATTAGTGTGCATGAAGTGAGGAAGATCCAGAGAAAGTGCAAGTGTGTGAATAGTGATCAAATCATTCGATTGCAGAGAAGAGTGAAAAATTTTGAGTGAAGTGTGAAGGGGTGTTTTTGTGCTTAACCAGAACTGTAATCAGGCTTTGTAGAAGCTATTTTCTCAGTTCATACCCTGCGGATCTAATCTGAATTTCTGTAAGATAGTGTGTCTTCTTTGGGCAGTGAGCCCTCTTGTATTAAAGCAGTGAGCTCTAGGCAGTGTGTCTGAAAGCATGTGCATTCCCATTATTCTTCTTTATACTTTTAATAGGGTATAATATTGTGGACTGATATCCACCGTGTTTTTTCCCCTAACAGGGTTTTCACGTAAAAATCTTGATGTTCTTTGTGTTTTTGATGTGTTGATTATTTATGATTTATTGTTCATTCATCAGATCTAAGATTAAAGTTAATTTAAGTTTGAAAATTTTAGATATTTTGTGACAACTGATTCACCCCCCCTCTTAGTTGTTTGTCCTTTTTTTGCCAACTATTGGTATTAGAGCAGGTTCATTTGAAGTTTAGAATTTTGAAGTGATCTGAGATGGCATCATACAAGAAGGACAATCTTAGATTCAATGGAACAAACTACTTTCTGTGGAAAGCCAGAATGGAGTGTCATTTGAGGTGTATTGTTGAACCCTTCTGGAAGATTACAAAGAATATATATGTTATTCCTCAAAATGGTCCTTCCACTCCTGATGAGATTAAAGAGGTTGATATTAACATCAGGGCTATTGAAGCTTTGTTGAGTGCTCTAACAGATTCGGAAATAATAAATGTGATTGGTCTAAAGACAGCTCATGAGATTTGGATGAAGTTGGGGACTTTGTATGAAGGAGATGTAAATGTGAAGGTCGCTAAGCTACAGAGTTTGAAAGGAAAGTATGAAAATTTAAAGATGGGTGAAGAAAATATTTCTTCTTTTATGCAAAGAGTAAATACTTGTGATGGGTATTAGATGTGTCGGTGGTACCCTGGAAGAACAAGAAATTGTAGCTAAAGTGCTCAGATCATTTCCTCCCTCTTACAAATCAAAAGCTCATGATATTGAAGAGTTTAGATCAGTAACAAATGTGACAAGAGATATGCTAATTGGTAAACTTGCTGCTTTTGAGTTGAGTGAATTTGGTGATTCTGTCCCCAAGACTGAATCTACATTTAAGGCTTTTGTATCCAAAATAAACAAGCAAAGATATGATCTGAGAGAGAGTTCTAGAAAGACATTCAAGTATGAGGAAGAAATTAAATATCTTGAAGATGAAGAAAGAGAGGTAGAAGAGCTAGAAGCATTGATTGTGAAGAAATAAGGTAGAGGACAAGGTAAGTATAAAGGAAAGTTGCCTATTAAATGTTTCTCTTGCAGTAAAATAGGTCATTTTGCCTCAAGGTGTCCTAAAAGAGTTCCTAGGTCCAAGCCTAACAAATATAGATTTCAAAAGAAATGCTATTATGTTGAAAAAGGTGTGACTGATGAAGAATCTAATAAAGAAAATGGAAATGAAGATGAATGGGTTTTCATTGCTATAAAGGAAAATGGTTTGATGGCTACTGAACCTACTAAATTTGAGAAATCTCTTGCAACCTGAATTGAAGAAAAGGATGAGTGGGTTATTGACAGTGGATACTCACATTGAATATGACTTGTGAGAAGAAAAAAAATTGTAAGTCTAGAGAAATATGACGGTGGGGTTGTAAGATTTGGAAATAATAATGTTGGTGTGATTCATGGAAGAGGATCTATTTTCCTTGGTGGTAAACATAACAATGATTATGTCCTTTATGTTGAAGGCTTGAAGCATAATCTATTGAGTTTTGGACAGATGGTGGACAAGGGCTATGATCTTCAGTTCAAAAATGAAAGATGCAGGATACTTGGAATTTATGGAAATATGATTGCTTCAGGTACGAAGACAAGAGGTAACATTTTTAACCTGAGTGCTGCTAATGTAATTGTTTAATTGCTCAAGTATATGAAAGCTGGTTATGGCATAGGAGGTTGTGTCATGTCAATTTTGATAACATTTTCAAGGTAAGCTTCACTCAAGCAGTAAGAGATCTACCTAAGCTAGTGAAACCTGCTAACACAATATGCAAGGAATGCTAGATGGGAAAACATACTAGAGTCTCCTTTCAGAGAAAAAAGCATCATTCTAATGGAGTACTAGAGTTGGTGCATATTGATCTGTGCAGTCTCTCTAGAATCAAAAGTCTACAAGGAGAAAGGTACTTTATGCTACTTATTGATGATTACTCTAGGATGATATGGGTTGCTTGTTTAAGAGAAAAATGTGAAGCATTAGAGAAGTTCAAAAGTTTCAAAGCTATGGTAGAGAATGAGAAAGTCCTGAAGATTAAATGCTAAAGGTCAGACAGAGGTGGTGAGTTCACTTCGTGGGAGTTCAATTATTTTTGTAAAGAGCATTGAATCAAAAGATAGTTATCTACTCCCCAAACCCCTCAACATAATGGAGTTGTAGAGAAAAAGAACAGAACAATTTTGGATGTTGCTAGAACAATGATGATAGAAGGAAATGTGCCTCACATCAATTGGAGAGAAGTTGTAAACACTGCTATATACACTTTAAACCAAGTAAATGTCAATGGTAATTCTGGTAAGACTCCTTTTGAACTATGGTTTGGTTATAAGCCTACTATTAAATATTTCAAGATCTTTGGAAGAAAGTTTTATATCAAAAGATATGAGGACATAGGCAAGTTTGATGCAAGGAGCGATGAAGGAATATTTCTAGGTTACTCTACTAAAAGCAATGCCTACCGGTGCTATAATAGAAGATTGAGAAAAATGGTTGAAAGTGAAAATGTTAGAGTTAATGAGGACTCTACTAGATCATCAAGATACTCTGGATATGATTCAGATGAACAAAAATATAGTACAAACGAAGGGAAGAATGCTCAGGCACAGAATCAAGTTCAAATTATTTTGATAAATCAATAAATTCAGGAAGGAGAGACAAGTGGAAGTGCAAAAGAAAGAACAGAAGAACTAGAAGTGTGAGTGAATCCTAAAACTCTGAGGTATGTGAGATTGAATCATTCAAAGAATCAAATTATAGGAGACAAGAATAAAGGTGTGCAGACTAGAAGAAAAATTGTAGAAGAATATTGTTTGATTTTCAAGACTGAGCCCAACAATGTCAATGAAGCTTGTAATGATGAACACTAGATGGAAGCTATGAAGGAAGAGATGATGCAGACTGAAAAGAATGATAAATGGATTCTTCTTCCTAGACCTAAAGATAAAAATGTGATCAATACTAAATGGGTCTTTCAGAATAAGTTAAATGAACAAGGTGAAGTGGTCCGGAATAAAGCAAGACTGGTATGTAAAGGGTATTCACAAATGGAAGGTATTGATTTTGAAGAAACATTTGCCCCTGTTGCCAGAATTGAAGTTGTAAGATTATTTCTTGCTTATGTTGCATATAAGAACTACAAAGTTTATCAAATGGATGTGAAGTCAGCCTTTCTGAATGGTGAGTTAGAAGAAGAGGTATATATTGAATATCTAGATGGATTTCAACTAAATGATAAGGAAGACATGGTTTGTTGATTGAAGAAAGCTCTATATGGACTCAAGCAAGCCCCTAGAGCCTGGTATGCTAGACTTGATAAATACTTACTAAAGCTTGGATTCAATAAAGGTACTGCTGATAGCAACTTGTATTTTAAGTTGGATCATGATAAAGAGTTGATTATTGAAGTCTTTGTTGATGACATTATTTTTGGAGGAGATGATGATTTATGTATGAAGTTTGTTGACGAAATGAAGAGTGAATTTGAAATGAGTATGATTGGAGAATGAAATTCTTTCTGGGATTGCAATTCACTCAGTTAGACAATGGGATTTTCATATCTCGGTCCAAATATGTGAGAGTTACTAAAGAAGTTTGGCATGGAAGACTCGAAGCCTATTGGTACACCCATGGTAACCGGATGCAAGTTAACATAGAATGATAATTCTCCTAAGGAAAATCAAACAAGATATAGGTCAATGATTGGTGGATTGCTCTACTTAACTCAGACCAGACCAAACATCATGAATTTTGTGTGTATGCTTGATAGATATCAAGCTGATCCAAAGGAATCTCATGTGACTGTTGTAAAGAGAATTTTCAGGTATCTAAAAGGAATAGTTGATTTTGGGATTTGGTATCCTAAAAATGATGATCTTACTTTGAGTGCATATATTGATGTGGATTGGGAAGGAGATGTAGATGACAGAAAAAGAACTAGTGGTGGTGCCTTCTTCCTAGGGAAGAAGTTGGTGTCTTGGTTGAGTAAAAAGAAAAATTCCATTTCCCTATCTACTACTGAGGAAGAGTATATTGTTGCTATAGATAATTGTACTCAAGTGTTGTGGATGAAACAGATGCTGAAAGATATCAGAGTAGTATATGATGAGCCAATTTCCATAAACTGTGAAAACTCAAGTGCAATAAACATATTAAAGAATTTGGTGCTACACTCTAAGACCAAGCATATATCAATCAAGTTTCACTTCTTGAGGGAGAAAGTGAGTGAGAAAGAAGTTGAACTGGAGTATGTGCCTACCAAAGAACATATTGTAGAAATTCTCACCATTTCGTTGCCAAAAGATACTTTTGATTATCTTAGAGGGATGCTAGGGGTAATTACCCATCTTGATATGAACTAGAGATGCATTTACTTGTATCAATTTGTGTGCTTCAAAGCTATATTATGATCTGAATTGATGTTTTTGTGGCTGCTACTCAGGGGGAGTAGTCAGATGTGTAGATATGTGGTTCAGAGCTTGTGTGTGGAAAGATAATGCTTATCTTTTCCATTGATTTCAAAGGGGGAGAAGAGCAATGTGAAAAACTATGAACTATTTAGGGAGAAGAGCCTTGTGGAAAAAGATCATGTGGAAAAATGAGTTAGAATCTAAGGGGGAGTAAGTGTTGATTGAAAGTTGGGTTGATGGTTTTTTTCACATCATGTGTTTCCATCAATGCCAAAAGGGGAGATTGTTGGATGTTTTGGTTGTATTTCTGATATGTGGTTGTCATTGATGTCAACACTATTAGCATTGTTGTATTAAAGGTTGTATATGTCGAGGATATTGAGAAAATTGTTAAAATAAGAGAGTTACAGGTTGACAGTGGAACAATGAAGGTCATGAAGGCATCTTGCTAAGTACATTGATGATAAGTCATTGTGGAATAAAGGGTTTATTGTTGAGAGTATCTAGTTTATCCACTAGAAGTTTCAGAAGTCCGCATGAAGATTTGATTGTGTTATGAGCAGTTGTGTTCTGACAGTTTTTTTGTAGTTTTAGTTTCTATTCCTGATTGAAGTTGATGTGATTCTAGTAATTTCAGTTGTTGTGGATGCTTCTAGATCATTCTCTATCTTTGTTGCAAATCTGCATTGATCGGTGAGTTCGTGGTTGATGATTTTCCTCTTGTGTGTTCGGGTTTTTATGTTCTTAGCCGACATGGTGGTTGTAACGTGTTGTGGATCCTTGGAGATTAAAATTTGAATGAATGGCGTGCTCGAGGATGTTGTTTTGGGCCACAATACCATATTGGTCGATGATGTTTGATTTGCATTGAAAATTTATTTGTAAATTTGGGTCGACATTGTAAATATGTTTTATATTTTGGCCGACAAAGTTGTTGATGTAAATCCATGTTGCGGATATATAAGAGTGGTTGTTTGTGCAAAATTAGTGTGTGTGAAGTGAGGAAGAGCCAAAGAAAGTGCAAGTGTGTGAATAGTGATCAAATCATTCAATTGCAAAGAAGACTGTGAAAAAGTTTGAGCGAAGTGTGAAGGAGTGTTTTTGTGCTTAACCGAAACTGTAATCAAACTTTTGTAGAAGCTATTTTCTCAGTTCATACCCTATGGATCTAATCCGAATTTTTGTAAGACAGTGTTTCTTCTTTAGGCAGTGAGCCCTCTTGTATTTGAGCAGTGAACTCTAGGCAGTGTGCCTAAATGCATGTGCATTCCCATTATTCTTTTTTATACTTTTAACAAGGTATAATATTGTGGACTAACATCCACCGCGGTTTTTCCCCTAACAGGGTTTCCATGTAAAAATCTTGGTGTTCTCTATGTTTTTGATGTGTTGATTGTTTATGATTTATTGTTCATTCATCAGATCTAAGATTAAAGTTAAGTTTGAAAAGTTTAAATATTTTTTGACAATTGATTCACCCCCCATCTCAGTTGTATATCCTTGTTTTTCCAACACTATGAAGGAAACTACTATCCACTACATGACACTTGTTTTATTAATAACAATATATTAAAAAAAAAATCTTTAGAAAAGTATAGTATTTCTTACTAGTTAAAATAAAAAATTTGAATGTGATTAAAACACCTTAAATTTTAATAATTGTTTATGAAAACTTTAAAATGGTAGCTCAATATTACATCATTCAACCAAAAAAAAAATTATCTAAAATTTATTTTCTTTCTAGATTAAATGTATCCAATAACAAAAAATATAAAATAAATAATTGTAAAGTCACTTAAAACAACTAATTTGACATTTTCTCAAATGTTGTTGTTGTAAGAGAGGGGGACCAACCACGTCAAGGCTCTAGGTCACACAGGGCCGAGAGCGGAGGGTTTCCCTAACTTACCTCAATCTAAAAGATGTCTTAGGGTAAGGATCGAGAATGATGAGCACTATAATGTACTTCTACCAACCTACAAATCCTGAACTTAGGTTTTGGCTAGGTGAGTTGGTTTCTGGAGTTGATACTGTGTCTCAGACAACTCTCTATCCAAGGACAACAGCGCAGTTCTGGGACGATAGTGTGGGGTGCTGGTGTCTCTCGGGTGCACTGGCATCCATACAATTAGAAAATAGTAAACACAATACAAATTGCTCAAAAACTAACTAATAGCCTAGCTAGTTGGTTTTGACAAAAAAAATAGAATAATAAAGTATGAGAAATAGAGACAAAAATAGTAAAGCAAATAAATAAAGGCTAGGGTGATGAATATAATCTCACAAAAGTGCCTATTCGCCAACTAGCTCCACACATATGTCCACCTACACACAAGCAAGAGGGAAAATTGTTGGGGCTGTATAAGGGCCTTCCTTAGTCAAACCCCCTTTTTGGTGTTTCCACCTCCATAGACAGCCAAAAAGCAACAAATTAGAAATATACAATAAGGGAAAGAAGAGAGAACAAAAACACTACAAGCAGTATTACGCTACCTCTATCAAATCATAAAGGAGAGGAGTGAAACATTACCACCTCCACCCAAAAGCTCGCTAGCCAATGGAGGAGAATATAGACTTGGCAAGGTCACCACAGTCACAACTATGATGAAGGGAGTTCTCACAAGACTCCAAGCCCACGCTTCTATGGCTTGCTTCACACTTGCTATGTGGAGTTGATGGAGTGTTGCTACTATAATGGAGTGTTGAAGTGTTGCTTGAGAGTGAAGTGAATGCTAGAAGTGCTAAGAGATGGTTTGAGAATGTGTGTAGAGATCAAATGAAGTGAGAATGGAATGAATTTGAAGGAAGAATGGGGAAGAAAAAGGAATTTTCGGGTCCGTTGTTTGAAGAAGGACGTCACAATTCATCCCCAATCAGGAGTGTAATGCCTCTACCAACTTCAGATGTAGGAATCTGTCAAGGACGGTAGTGCATCACATGGACATCTACACATTGTGTGTGTGTCCCCAACAAATATTCTCTCACTGACACAAAGGACAGCCAAGTGGAAGGAAGGAAATTGGGTGATGTGTCATTTCACCTTCGAATTTGATTTTCTAAGGTGAGGGTATGTGAAAGAGGAATTTGCATAAGGGGTGCAAATTTGCTCCTATATGTTTTCCCCCCACTTTAGTGAGCATGAATACTAATGAGTGCTTCGATAAAGTAGATCAAAGAGTTAGTAAGGTTAGAAATTTATACCTAAACTATCAAGGAACCAGACTGCAATCTAGCGAGCTTGAAAGCACAGGACAGGAAAAGTACTCCATAGGTACCCTCCCTGGGGAGTTTCGAGAAAAAACACTCCATAGCCTCATAGAACTATGAAGCTACACAAAGTACACTGAAGGCCCTCAGACCAATGATGGAAAAATCCTGCATGATGAAAGCATCTCACAGGCCCGCAAACCTGCAAGGAGGAAACCCCCAAGATCTCTCGCATGAAGGAATCCTCAAGAAGTAAGCGCCTTATAGGACCACAAACCTGCAAGGAGGTGTCCCCCAAGATCTCTCACATGGAGGAAACCTAGACAAGAAAGCACTTTACAAGCCCACAAACTTGCAAGGAGGTATCCCCCAAGATCTCTCGCATGGAGGAAAACCTAAATAAGGGGATTTCGCAAAGTCAGATAGCGGATTCACAGGCACACCTTCAAAGTGACATGTTAATCCACAGATAAAACATGTTTGAAAACAAAGTGGGCATGCAGGAAAATAAGCGAAAAATCATGCAGACCTTTGACAAGTTGGAAATATTTCAAAGGGGTCCCTCAAGAACCTAACATGAAAGAGGGGTCCACTCAAGGGACGTGATGTTTGAAAGTGCAAAAGAGAGATTTTTTCTCAAATCGATTCATCACCAAGGAATCCTTTTGAAAGATGTTCACTTCATCAAGGAATTCAAAAGGAAGAAAAGACCCCCTCACAAGGGGAAGGTCGAGGCTTCTCCCATAGGAAAAGGCTGCTCCCTCCTTGGAGGAAAGTTGTCAAGCTCTTTCTTTGTGAACCCATGATGAAGGAAGCACATTTCGTTAGGGGTCCAAGTCGTAAATGCAATTTTTTGAAAAAGTTTGCAAATATTTTCAAGAAAAGATTTGTTGGCAACGAATGCATTTTTTTAAAATATTGAGGTTGACATGATAGCCCCCACTTACGGTGGTGTGTGTTGAACGCAGAGGCATGCAACAGCCTAAGGAGAAAAAATCAAGAATGAAAAAGTGATGTTGTGGTCCACGGGCCATAATGAGATGCCACTTTAGTGATGTTGTTGCACACACTAGGGACAACACATAGGCACCACAACTTCACAACTCAAGCAAAGAAGAGAGAAAGATAAAATAAAAGATAAAAAGAGACAAATACATCACAAACAAAGGGCGCAGGAGTGATCTGACACTAATACATTTGACTGCAAAATACGACGAAACTGTCTGACGAAATATGTAAAATTCGATGTTCGTCGGGTGCTTGTAAAATTTTATGTGTAATTTCCAATTTTTTGAAAGTTTATCCCCGACATTCGTCAAAATTTTGACGAAGTTGGGGTTCGTCGAAATGTCGGCTATTATTTTCATCAAATTTTTGACAAACATGAAAAATTAAAAAAAATCAAATTGTGGCCGACATAAAGAAAAGTGAGTTCATGCTTGATTTATTGCGACAGTGTTTTGCTCTACTTGAGACAGTTTGTGGAGAACTAAGGACGATTTTCTTGGGAAAAATCAGAAAAAATTCAAGAAGATATCGCCAGGTTGAGGGTAGTCATTGTCTTTTTGTAGAATTCAGTTATGAAGTCAGATTTGTAGTTCAGGTTTGAAAATCATATTTTAAAGCAACATCTCATCGATTTCATTTTTAGAGGTTAAGGGTTTTGAGAATTTCATGTCCAAATTTTGTTGTATGGAATCACCATAAGATCACAACCAAGGAACAAATTCTTGTGACTGTAATTATGTGATCCATAACTCTATTGGTCATGTGGCACAGTTGTGCTATAACAAATACAGATGCATTCATGTGTGACCCAAGTTTAATGTGGCTATGTTGTGATAGAAATGGAGGCACTCATATAATGTAGTTAATTCAGGTTGTATAATGTAGGTGTCAATCATCATTGGGTGCATTCAGGTTGTCTCAAGTTTAACAAGATAGGATGTAATTATAGCATGATCGAAGAGTGATTACCTCTTGCTGCAATAAAGAGCCTATAACTCTGGTTGATATGCAGAGTGGTTGTGTTATATCAATTATGTAGTGCATTCAAGCACAACCCATGTTTAATGGGCTATTCTAGAGAGTGATCAAGATTTTCTAAACCTTATGAATGTTGACATATATTTGCATAATCTGAAATTCCTTCAGAGGCTTTTGAAGTATCAATGTATCCTATATAGGGTTTAGAATGATTTCTTTTAATTAAAAAATAAATAAATGATGTATTTCCCTGTAATTAGATAATGTGGAGATCTCTAAATGCACTATCCTCTTTGGCACTGTATTCATTACTCCAGCTACTAGGGTTTTGCATGTGACATCTTTAATATCTTCATGACCGTGGATTTTAAATAGATCTCAGTCTTTGCTTTAATCCTTTTCATGGTAACCCTTGAGTTCCATAATCCACCTTCAATCTCTTCTAAGAACGTCTTAAGCTAGACCGCATAGTATAGTATGTATATAAAGCAAGTCCTTCATAC
>VDFB02000015.1:440579070-440590816 GCA_007258455.2 Sequoia sempervirens
TTCCCATGAGCTTAAACAATTCAGCCCAAAAATTTGATGTGAACCGGGGATCCCTATCACTGATGATACTTAGTGGGACTCCCCAGTACTTTAACACATTCTGATAAAAGTAGTCGGCGGCAACCTCCACTGTGCACAGTTTCTGACATGGCACAAAGGTCCCATACTTCGAGAACCTATCGACTATAACCATAATACTTGAGAAACCATCAACGTTGGGTAGACCATCAACGTTGGGTAGACCGGTGTTGAAGTCCATTGAAACACTGGCCCAAGGTCTAATCGGAACTGGTAGGGGTTGCAGCAAGCCTCCTGGAGACTGCACTACAACCTTGTCCTGCTGATAGATGAGGCAACTTCGGACGTAGTCATCCACATCCTTCCACATCAATGGCCAGTAGAACCCTCTTTCCAAGAGCGCTAGAGTCCTCACTTGACCTGGGTGTCCTGCCCACAGGCTATCGTGACATTCATGCATTATATCTCTACGCAAACTCTTGTATTTGCGAACATAGACTCTGTTCTGTGTAAACATCATTATTCCATTTTTCTCACTTAGCTTTCGAGTCTTCCCTTCTTTACACTGCTTCCACAGAGCTGCAGCTTGAGGATCTTCCACCAAGCCCTGCTTGATGTTCTCAACCATTTCTGACAAGAGAGTCACCTGACTTGCATTGTGCCTGTCACTTTCTGACTCCACCCCTACTGCCATTAACTGTGCTTTTCTACTCAGTGCATCCACCACAACATTCTGCTTTCCAGGGTTGTATTGGATCTCATAATCAAACTCGGCTAGAAACTCTTGCCATCTAGCTTGCTTTGGTGTGAGTTTCGCTTGTGTCTTGAAGTATGTTGAACTGATATTATCTGCCTTGACAATGATCGGTGTGCCCAATAAATAGTGTCTCCACATTCGAAGACAATGTATGATCCATGTCGTCTCCTTTTCATGGGCGGGATAGATCCTTTCTCTATCCTTCAACTTTCTTGACTCGAAAGCCACTGGATGTCCTTCTTGCATAAGAATGCCCCCAACTGCATAGTCTGATGCATCACTCTGCACCTCAAAAGGCTTACTGAAGTCAGGTAGAGCAAGCACTGGTTCTGTGGTGAGCTTCTCCTTGAGTAACTCGAACGTTGTCCTGCACTTATCTGACCAGTTCCATTTTCGGTCTTTCTTCAAGAGGTTCGTCAAAGGGGCGGCTATCTTAGAATAACTTGCCACGAACTTCCTGTAGTAGTTTTTCAAGCCCAAAAACTACCTCACTTCGTGAATATTCTGAAGCGGCTCCCAATCCCTGATTGCTTGGAGCTTTTCTAGATCTAGCCTGATCAAACCTTTGCCCACGATATGGCCAAGGAAGTGAACTTCCTCTTGGGTGAAAACACATTTTTCCTTTTTAACGAAGAGTTGGTGCTCCCAGAGCAACTAAAACACCTCCGCCAAGTGAACCTTATGTTCCTCCATGGTCTTATTGTACACCAGGATATCATCCAGATACACCACCACTGACTTATCCAATAGCAGCCGGAACACGTCATTCATAAGTGTGCAAAAGGTCGTTGGAGCGTTGTACAGCCCGAATGGCATAACCATAAATTCATATGACCCATATCTGGTCACACAGTTCACCTTTTCTTCATCCCCTACTGCAATCCTAACCTGATAGTAGCCCTGCTTTAAATCCAACTTTCTGAAGACCTTCGCCCCAGCTAGGCGATCAAAGTAGTCTGCTATTAGTGGTAGGGGATATTTTTTTTTGATGGTAAGCTTGTTGAGTGCCCTGAAGTCTACGCATAGCCTTAGTGTTCCGTCTTTCTTCTTTTAGAAAAAAATTGGCGCTCCATATGGTGAACGAGACGGCTTAATGTATCCCACCTCTAGCAACTCTTCTAGCTGCCTCTTAAGCTCAACCATCTCAGGGACAGACAACCGATATGGTGCCTGGGCAGGAGGGCTAGCTCCCGGCTGCAGTTCAATTCGATGGTCCACCGCTCTTCTCGGTGGGAGTTCTGTCGGTAGCTTTTCTGGCATTCTGTCCTCGAACTCAAGTATGATCTCGTCGACATCTGGTGGAACGGGTGCCTCAGTGACACCATCCAATTCATCCCACCCTCCAAGCAAGGCGGCTAAGAACATTGGTTCTTTGTTGTTCTTCTTTTCTGACTTCTTCATGCTTAGAGCCGAAACCACTTGGTTCTTCCCACTTTGTCTCCTTTCTGTCATCTTTACCAGGCTCGTGTGAGCTGGGTCCATAAACATGAGACTCTCCAAGTGGGGGATTACTACTACTTTTCTGAGCCTTAAGAACTCCTGGCCTAGGATCAATTCAAAATCTTCCATTTCTATGGCCATTAGATCCATCTTGTTGTGCCAACTCCCAACTGAGGTGGGTACATCCCTGATGATACCACTGATCTTCTGTGCTGGTGAGGTGATTGCCTTGAAGGTACTCATGCCTGGTTGCACCTTGAGTCCCATCACTTTGGCTTTCTTAGCCGAAATGTAGTTGTGGGTGGCCCCTGAATCCACCAATGCAACGATGCCTTTTCCGTTTAGGCGTGCATCCACGAAGCACAACTTATGCTTATCTTCTAGTTTGGCCGATGTGGCCTTCGACTGATCTGATGTCGACGCATTGAGCGCGTGCAACTGAACAACTCCCAACTTTGTAGCTGATGCATCCTGCTCTGCTGAACCTTCTGCACTATTTAGACTCTGTCTCTTTGGACATTCTCTGGCCCAATGGGCTCCTTTGTTGCAGATGAAGCATGAACCAGGTGTCTTGGTAGTGTTCTTTGATCCTCCTCCAGATCCTTTTGTCGAATTGGGGCCCAGCCCCTTTTTCTGATTTCCACTGGCCTTAGTTGAAGTACTCGGTCATGTCTTCGCTAGGTCCTTGTTGTCCTTTGACACCGACTGAGTCTTCTTCTTGAATTTCTGTTGGCCACCTGATTCTTTGTTTGACTCCCTGCTGTAGTCGGTCAATCGGTCTACTACGGCGACGGTTGCATTTAGGGTCGTCACATTAAAGCGCCTGAGCTTGGTCTGAGCCCACGTTGGTAGTCCCCTCATGAACTGGAACAACTGATCTTGTTCTGACATGTCCTGAATTTCCAACATCAAACTAGTAAATGCCTTTATATACTCTTGCATCTTACCGACATATCTCAGATCCATGAGTCGCATTCGTGTAGTCCAAGAAGAGTTCTCGAGTTTAAACTGCAATCTCAATGCTTCCTAGAGCTTGGCCCAGGTATCTACCACTGGCACTAGCTTGCCCTTCTTTAGATCATCCACTCTGTTTCTCCACCAGAGCTTTGCCGCATCTGTAAGGTAGGTTACGATAGTCTTGACCTTGGCTTCTTTTGACAAGCCCGGCATTGAGCCAAGATACTGGTCCATATCCCAAAAGTAATTCTCTAGGACCTTATTGTCCCATTGTCCACTATATTCTGACGGACGTTTAGCTGGGAGAGCAGAGCCGACGCCTCCCTGAGACATCGACGTGACGAGGGTCTTTACGAACTTCATATCGTCTTCCATCCTCTGTTGCTCTCTAATCCCAGCCCTTAACTGGTTCTGAAGTGTAGAGACTTGTGTCTCCAACTGATTAATGCGGTATGCCGAACTGACTTCTTCTGCTTCCTGCATCCTTTCTTCCAGGTCAGTTAACCGGTCCTTCGTCCTTGTCCTCAAGCGACACGGGTTCATGTTGAATCCTCCCCGTGCTCTCAGTGACTGCTCATCATGTAGACTTTGTTCTACCAGGGGACTTTCTTCCCCATGAGGGATGTGCTCTGCATCCGAACCATCTTGACCATCTGATGTTGTTCTCACTGACATGATGCTAACTGGCTCGAGATTTCTTTTGTTTAAATGTCAACTCGGCGTATCGAGAGACTGAGCTCTGATACCAACTATCACACAGCTAGCTTTTTGCACTCAAATAGCACATTTTCTAACCACGTGCAGCACCGTTTTCTGCTTACTCGAGCTACTCCGTAGGATGCTAGCTCTTTGGGACGGATCCAGATTACGCCTTCACTTAAAAACACCAAGCTCTCTTTCTTTTGCAGCGGAATGTAATCTCAGTTCTTGTGGGGGAGCGCCCACTCGAACCGGCAGTATTCACGAACCCTCAACCAGGTGGTTGCTGATCCGAGTGTAGGGTAATAACAAGCTTTATTGTCTTAAAAATCCTCTGGCTCAATTACAATAAAAGAGAGTCTTTGTTACTCTCACAAGACTAGTTACAAACAATGAGTCCCTAACTCACTGCATAGCTACCCCTAGGAACACGACACTCTTCAGGCTCTAATGACCCCTTCACATGACCTCTGATCCTGTTCTACTTCTGACTAGAACCTGTTGTTGTTGATGTCGATCTTTGTTGATCTTCAAATAGGAACGTCGCGTTCTCCCAATCGAGCTACACGATGGATTACCTTGTCCACAGCCCTGGTCTCACTTGGAGAGACGAGGCTGACCTCAACACGGTGCTTGCTTATGCACTTTTTGGAACTCTCTGCACTGGGAGCATTCAATGTAGTATGAACCTTCGCTTTGAGGGCTTGTTGGCAATTTTAGCTGGGTGTAGTTATTTCAACTACTTCGAGGATTCATGCTCCCCTATATAAGCTATTTGTCCCAATCCTAGCAGGCAGTAGGATGACACCAAGGAATGGCCGAAATCCCCAATTTCCTCCTTAAAAGCATACTACGCCGAGGACTAGACTTCTGAACCCCAGATCCCCAATTTCTGTCCTCCTTCTCAACTCTCTGAGTTGCGACCTCCGATGAGTCCACTTTTAGGACCACGGCCCACTTCGGTGTCCTACTTTAACTCAACTCCTTGTTGAATCCTAATTTTGCATCACTCTTTAGATGAGTTCCACTTCAAGCCCACCTTATTGAACACTGTGCTTGTTCTAATAGGACTGCACTCAGTCGCCAGGGTGATTTTCCCTCAAGGCCCCTGTGTGTTGACTCTCATCCTTGTGACATCGAGAAACATTTTCAACCATAACTTTTCAGTGAATTTGAGGATTTTGAAGGCCATTCTAGGGCAAGAGAGTTTGGCAGGTATTGGATTGCTTCATTTGCAGGCTGCGATACTAGCAGAATTCAGAAAGAACCTGAAGTAGATGGTAAGGAATGTGGAGCTCAGAAATGATATATAAGAACTTCCAGTACCAGATTTGAGAAACAAAGGAAGAAATTCAAGGTGCAGATTGGGAATGGGTAGAACCAAACAATAAAAAAGAAAAACAAAATATTGATGGTGCTGAGGTGGAGTACAGGATACAAAGGATGAGAACAAATATGAAAGAGCTGCAGATTCATGTGGATATTCCAGAACATTATATGCAGGATATGAACACGGTGATGCATAATATGGTTATTTCAGTGCAAAAAGGAGCTTTGAAAAGTGCTAGTAGGTATACTATGCCATTTTTGGAATAGGATCTTCTAACATGGATTGAACGAAGGAACTCCATAGTGCAAGGATTGAAATTTCATTGACTATCTAATACAGCAAAGCAACCTAAAGCCAAAGTGAAATTGATCCCAGTGTTGGGTTTAGGAGAATATAACTAAGCATATGAGTGTTTGCATTTTGATCATTTGGGAGGTGGTGCAGGGCATGCAGATAGCAAAATGTTTGTTGACCTGCTTATGTTTGAGTGGTGATATGTATCTATCTTTTGGCTTGCTTTTCTGTATGCATACTTTTTGGTTGTTTTGTGGCACTATTACGCCCTATTAAGGTTTGCTACTGTAATTTAGCTGTTGTTATAGTTGTATGGTTTTATGTAGCTAGGATGGGGCCCTATAGAGTTCCCCTATATCTAAAACTAAAGCTAAAATCAAAACTTAACATTTAAACTAAATTCGAAAAAAACCTCAACAGGCAAAGAAATGAAAGCTATCACAATTTGGCAATAGTTCAGCCCACAATGAAACAGCAGCAAACTCATGATCAACCAGCAGCAACCTTGCAACCCTGCCTGTGTCAAACAGCTGTAGAGTTGCAATCAAACAACAGCAATTTATGATCAAATAGAAGCAACCTCTGCCACAGTAAACAGCAAATAGCAAACAATGGGTGCAATCAATGACCAAATCGTGGAAAACAAACAGTGGCTGCAATCTTGTTCTTTTACACAAGCTGACATAGGTAGAAAACATACAAAGACAAGCAGAAAAAACCTAACAAACAAGCAAGCAAGCAAAAAAATATTAATATAGTGAGTGAAAAAAACATTAGCAGAAACCACAGCGGATGCAAATTTATTTGTTTTTTTATTATAAGTTAAAGCCCTAACATTGCCAATAGTGGCATAGTGTGATGGTTAAATTGTGATGTTGTTCTTGCCATCAAGGCTCAAACCCCGTTGAGGTGTTATTGTTAAATGTTTACAATAGGGATGAGGTCCCCCGTTTGTGACCTCACCAGTTCATAGCTCCAGGTTAAAAACATTTACTCCTTTCAAAAAAAAGCCCTGACATTAAAAATCATCATGCACAACTTTTGGGATGATTCCGAACAATTTTTTAATTTTCAGTGAAGTTAACCAAATTTGAATTTGTACAAAGAAATTCGGCAAACTTTGTGACTTAGCAACCAACTATGCAACATATCAGATAAGTTCTATATAAACTTAAAATTGAATAATACGAATTCTAAATTGTTTTGTCCTTCAGAAGAAAGTTTAGAAACAAAAATAAACCATAGGTAATCTTTTAAATTAATTCAATATTAAAAAAGCAGAACATTACTACCTTAAACCTGTCAAGTGCTCTGCTTCAAATTGGTTTGGGGTGATCATTGAAGCAACTGGGACTACCTAGAACATAGAGACACACATATCAGACTGTTGAAGCAGAAAAATGACAGAAACCTGACTGCTGTCACTAAAAGGAAACCTGTAAAACAGAGTAAGTACTTCTCTACATATGGAAAATAAAAGTGAAAGCCCTAAAATAGAGCATACAATATCCATAGATAGAGCTACAAAGTGACAAATGATTAGAATAAAAAATAAAAGAAGTGAAATATTATAAATAAAGCCCATTATAAATAAACCACTGAAATATCTATCTTAGTTTGATGCCTAAGCATGGTACACAAGCAATCTATGGAAATAAATAAAGCACATCTATAGAATGAAAGATAAATACAGTGGTAATAGCTACTGCATATATTAGCCCATCAAGTGTAAACTCCCCTGCACCGTCTTACTGGAAGTCTAATAAAATATAACACAAACTTTTGAAACTCACAGCTTACGACATATTAGCTAGTTTCAATACTCATGAAATTACATGTGCCACTCAGTTCAATCAGTTTACTTGCAACTTACCAACTCACTCCATCTGACTACTTTTAGTAGGAAGAGAAATAGAGCTGACACAGGCAGATAATGTTTAGACAGAACGAATAGCTAATGATTAAATAATAGTTACAAGCAATGAAAGGAATAGGAGGTATTAGTGGCATGAGCATTGAAAAATACAAAAGCACAACCCAAAAGTATCAATATGAATAGATGTTGAAAGACATATGAAACAGATACATTGAATCTTTCAGTTTGCCTCTTCTAAACCTCTTTATTTTCTTATGTTTTGCTTTGTTGAACTCACATTAATCTTTATATTTAATCACATATCTGATAATCTAGGTACACCAATAATCATAATCACTATCAATTAAATACTTTTGGAGGACACAATCCACTCCATGCAACATAATCAATTAATTTCATGTGCAAAAAATAGCAGAGCAAGAGCATACCTCGTAGACTGATACATACCAAATGCATAAAAGCTTACAAATAGCAAACATACATAATCTAAAACACACTGGTCAATGTACAGGGACAAACAGAATAAAAACACACAAATGAAAGGGCATTGAACCAAAACAAAATCAACCAATTAAAAAATCATAACCAGCTAAAATCAGAATAAGCTCCAGTCAAGGACGAAAAGAAAGCAAATATACCCTAGTTTGCATACATAATTCAAAGATGAACTGCAGAAAGATATAATTTCAGTTCCCCTAGTCTTAAAAGTGAAGTTTGCTTTCGTTCAATTGAAAAAAAGACTTATAAAACATTCATGACACCAATCACCAATGACATAGCACAAAGGATGTCAACCATTCCAAAAGGGTTTGGATAGCCAAACCTGATGAGAATCACTTCTCATCATTGATCTCTTGTCTGTGCAAATGTCTCATTCTTGTAAATACCTGCATGTTCACATGGCCCTGATCACTGTGTATCCTCCTAACTTTTGTAAATTAGACTTAGATGTCTCTGCAAGCCCAGCTCTTGGGCACTTTGCATATGCTTAGCCTTATCCAAGCAGCACTAGCCATTGCAAATTCAAATATCCTGATACTAATGAAGGGTATAAAGCACAATTTTGGCACTAGCTACTCACCTTCCACTGTTATCATTTTCAGCTATGATGTTGGGATGAATCAAAAACTCTAATTCTCAACAGCACCTAACAGAAAACTGGCCACAACTGTGTCATATCCAAGAGCATCATTAAGAGAGGGGTTAACAAGGCAAACCTTTAAGCAACAGAATCTACTGGAGAAAGAAAAAGAGGTCCTATAAGTTCCAAATCCCTGGCACACTGAACACCTGTCCTTTAAGGTCCTTTAGCCTACAGGAAGAAAAAGGTGAGCTGATTGCATAGCTCTAGCCTCTTACCATGAGCTGAAGCTCTGGAGAATAAATGGTTTTTTCCATGAGCTGAAGCTCTGAACTAGTTTCTTTTCATAGACCTTTCCTTTAACAAGATACCAATAACTTAATAAGCAATCCTCAACCTTCCAAAAATTGGAAACAAAATGTGCACCTTGTGAAATGCACATCAGCAAGATCTAACCTACCGAGAGCAGAAAACAAAGTAAAGTGAAATCATATATCAAACTGGTATCATTTATATCCATTCCCAACCCTAGAGCATGAATACTTGCACACTACCTGAGTATATCTGAAGAAGTGTCATGTCCCCTTCCCGAGCATAAGTCGCAATCGACCATTAGCCTAATTTCCATTTTTTTCTCCCAAAGGCTAACAAGGTGGTAAAAGGGTAAAATTAATTAAATAGTTAAATATTAAAATTGTCACAAAATTAAAATTTAAAGACAAATTATATTTAATTATTTAAAAAGGTGTTATAAATGATTATTTTAAGTGTCACTAAGCTCATGGTACAAAAAGGTGATGAAAAAGTCACTTATTTAATATTTATTTATTTTATAACTTTGAGAAATTTTAAGTCAAAAGAAATAAAATATTATTTTATTTCCCCAAAAAGGTTAAAAATAAGAGGAGTGTTTTGGAAAAAGGGTTACACATACTTTTTGAAGCAATCACATTTTCAAGAATGAACACACATTCATTCTCTTCCTTTCCTGACAACAAAAACCCTCCTAGTTTTCAGTGCAATCTCATCTAGAGATTGACAGAGATCTTCATCAGACTTTGTTTTCAACTTTTCAATGCTCTGTTTTTTTGTGTGTGTGGTTTCAGAGTTTATTCAATTTTCAAAGTTTTGGACTGAGGGTTTGTTGATTTTCAGGTTTCAGTTGTTGTTTCAGTTTGTGATTTCCTATTATGCTTTCAGTTTTGGGTATATAGAATTATATTATTATTCCAGTAATTTGCGGCAATGCTCTACACAGCTTGCAAGTCATACCAATCATGAGAAAGTCTATTATTTTCTGGTCCAACTCTTGAAGAGTGATATTATTAAGTTTTGAAGGCTCTTATTTCTCTGATGGATCATATTGTCTGTTGTTTTAACTTTGCTGGAGTATGAGGTCTATATATATATAAAGGCATCTCTAATATTCCTCTGTTTGTTGTGCTCTTATAAGCAGTTCGCAATGTTTTTGGGAATCATAATAAATACAGCTACCGTCTGATTAGTGGCTGTAGTGTTTGAATGAGCACTATAATTTATTTTGTTGGGTTGCAGTCAAAGGGAACTGCCCTGACACACTAGATTCTAATGTCAGAACCTACCACAATGTTTTGTATGTTTTTTTACAAGGAATCACATTCCTTTAGCTACCGTAAATTTCCTTTGTGGGTCCCACAACATCTAAGAATTGGTCCTAATTTTTCTATATGCTGGGTGCCATATATCTTCAGAATAATAAGTCTTTGAATGGTATTTTTGTTGTAGCGTGATATATATTGGTTCCCTGGATTTTAGCATTGAAGATTTTCATAATGTTTGGTTCTGTGTGAAGGAAGGGGCATAACAATTGTGAAAGCCTTGCATTGGCTAAGTTTGCATAAGTTTTTTTGTTCTTACAATCTGCTACAACAGACCTCATGGCTAAGTTCACTATTATGAGGGTTATATAAGACATCGAGGACCATACTTCTTCAATTTATCAAGTCATCATATTCAGAGATGTATTGCAGCTATCTTGTAATGCTATATGGTGAATATTTTCTGTTATTTCTCAGTCATGCAGACCTGCAAGTAATACCAGCAACAACTTTCATATGGTTCTCACAATCTGCTAATTAATTTCTTGCATTGGTTCTTAGCTGTTTGACAAAAATGCTTACTTATGGAGATGGATAAATTGTTTAACAAAATACCTAAATGTAATAGTTGACGAAAGTAAGAGCTTTCCAAATCAAATATTGTAATACTAATCGGTTTACCTTTTCATTTTATAGTTGAAGATCCTTGGATGGTAGTACCACCAAATACTGTTTTAATTGTAATAGATCCTAATCAATTCATCCGCTAGATCCCATTTCTATTTTCAGTATATTCTTCACTTTGAATGGCATGTATTGCAATCAAGTGAGTTCGTCTGCCATTTTGGCATTGACATAATCCTGCTTGTATTCAACCAGTTTGGCTTGATCAAGATTTGCACTCACTATCAATGATTTTGGCTCGAGTGATTCTATGACTCTGCTTCATTTTAAGTTGATTGGCTAGCCACCAACATCTTTCATATAATTCCTCTGTCCTTGTTCTAATCTCCTTATGCTTTCACCTTGCCTGTATCGAGAACTTGGTGATCAAAAAGAGCTCAAATTTGAGTGATCACAAAAATTTCCTATATATTTGAGCTAACACCCTGCAGGGTTTATTACAAGAAGACTGTAGAATCATATGATCTGAACAAATACTAACACCAGCATCAAATGCAACATCACAAGCATCTCAAGAAGAATCCTATGGCAATAGAATCAAAGAAAGTATATGATTATGAAGAGTTGACTATAGATAAAGTGCAAGGAATCTAAATTAACCATCTCCAATGCATCCAAGTCATAAACCATCCAACACCCAGACAACGCCTCCAAATATCATTCAAAAAGCCCAAGAATACTGGATCAAAGTAGCACATCTATCTACAAAAGTAGGATGACAACTCTACATCAAACATAAAGAAAATCTAAAACAAGCAAGAAAGGTGTCTACCATTCATATTCAGACAATGACATCCCCAAGTAAATAGCAAAAAATTGTGTATCCAATCAATATCAAATTTGTACAGCGTGTCTCTACACAATGCACCAAAGCTAAGTTGCCAATATGGGTTTAGGACTGGCTATGTGTTCAAGGTCTAGGTATATATATATATATACACCAGAAAATTACGTCTCAAAGTAAATAACAAAAATTTGTATATCCCATCAATATCGAATCTATACAAAGACAAATGCATATCTCTACATAATG
>VDFB02000015.1:440590916-440710536 GCA_007258455.2 Sequoia sempervirens
AAAGGAGTCTTACCAGAATTACCACTGACATTTACTTGGTTTAAAGTGTATATAGCAGTGTTTACAACTTCTCTCCAATTGATGTGAGGCACATTTCCTTCTATCATCATTGTTCTAGCAACATCCAAAATTGTTCTGTTCTTTCTCTCTACAGCTCCATTATGTTGAGGGGTTTGGGGAGTAGATAACTATCTTTTGATTCAATGCTCTTTACAGAAATAATTGAACTCCCACGAAGTGAACTCACCACCTCTGTCTGACCTTAGGCATTTAATCTTCAGGCCTTTCTCATTCTCTACCATAGCTTTGAAACTTTTGAACTTCTCTAATGCTTCACATTTTTCTCTTAAAAAAGCAACCCATATCATCCTAGAGTAATCATCAATAAGTAGCATAAAGTACCTTTCTCCTTGTAGACTTTTGATTCTAGAGAGACTGCACAGATCAATATGCACCAACTCTAGTACTCAATTAGAATGATGCTTTTTTCTCTGAAAGGAGACTCTAGTATGTTTTCCCATCTAACATTCCTTGCATATTGTGTTAGCAGGTTTCACTAGCTTAGGTAGATCTCTTATTGCTTGAGTGAAGCTTACCTTGAAAATGTTATCAAAATTGACATGACACAACCTCCTATGCCATAACCAGCTTTCATATACTTGAGCAATTAAACAATTACATTAGCAGCACTCAGGTGAAAAATGTTACCTCTTGTCTTTGTACCTGAAGCAATCATATTTCCATAAATTCCAAGTATCCTGCATCTTTCATTTTTGAACTGAAGATCATAGCCCTTGTCCACCATTTGTCCAAAACTCAATAGATTATGCTTCAAGCCTTCAACATAAAGGACATCATCATTGTTATGTTTACCACCAAGGCAAATATATCCTCTTCCATGAATCACACCAACATTATTATTTCCGAATCTTACAACCCCACCGTCATATTTCTCTAGACTTACAATTTTTTTTTTCTCACAAGTCATATTCAATGTGAGTATCCACTGTCAATAACCCACTCATCCTTTTCTTCAATTCAGGTTGCAAGAGCTTTCTCAACTTTAGTAGGTTCAGTAGCCATCATACCATTTTCCTTGATAGCAATGAAAACCCATTCATCTTAATTTCCATTTTCTTTATTAGATTCTTCATCAGTCACACCTTTTTCAACATAATAGCATTTCTTTTGAAATCTAGATTTGTTAGGCTTGGACCTAGGAACTCTTTTAGGACACCTTGAGGCAAAATGACCCATTTTACTGCAAGAGAAACATTTAATAGGCAACTTTCCTTTATACTTACCTTGTCCTCTACCTTATTTCTTCACAATCAATGCTTCTAGCTCTTCTACCTCTCTTTCTTCATCTTCAAGATATTTCATTTCTTCCTCATACTTGAATGTCTTTCTAGAACTCTCTCTCAGATCATATCTTTGCTTGTTTATTTTGGATACAAAAGCCTTAAATGTAGATTCAGTCTTGGGGACAGAATCACCAAATTTACTCAACTCAAAAGCAACAAGTTTACCAATCAGCATATCTCTTGTCACATTTGTTAGTGATCTAAACTCTTCAATATCACGAGCTTTTGATTTGTAAGAGGGAGGAAATGATCTGAGCACTTTAGCTACAATTTCTTGTTCTTCCAGGGTACCACCGACACATCTAATACCCATCACAAGTATTTACTCTTTGCATAAAAGAAGAAATATTTTCTTCACCCATCTTCAAATTTTCATACTTTTTGTTTGTATGAAATATTAGATTAATTAAATAGAAATCAAACACATGTTAATAAGACATTAAATCGAAAAACTTGTAAAAGAAAAATAGAATAAAGCAAACCGTAATCGCAGCTTCTCGAAACCGTCTTATCCTCCTCTAACTTCACCGTTTTGTTGCTTCAAATGGCTCTGAGATCACCAGGTAGAGCTCAACAAAATGACGACATGAAGAACGAGATAAAAATAAGAATGCATAATATGCCAAATGCAAGAAAGCTATGCTAAAATGAAAGATATTGCTGTGATATAAAAACTAATATTGTATGCAAATGCTGGTGAAAATATGGCTATGTAAATGAGTATATGAAGTGCGCAAACATGAATGATTATGCACATTGTATGTGGATGATTAACCAAGGCTTGGATTTGCACGGGCTTTTATAGAGTTTTTGAACTAGTTTGATTGGCTGAATCGATCGACGGTCCGGATCAAGCTTGTGTCGAACGGACGGCGAGAGATTTTCAAAAGTAGAAGAGGAGAATGGAAGGTTTCCCATTTCTTCGAATTTCGTCATTGAGTTTCGAAGGGAAACCTCCATTTCGAAGGATGAGATGCAAATTTGGAAGGGCGAGTTAGCATGAGTTAGAAATTTGGGAAGTGGAGATGAAAATGGAAACCCACATAATTTAAATTATTTAATTATGTTTAAAAAATGAAATTATGGTGAGGAAAATATTAAATTAAATATTTAATATTTAATTTGAGGACGAAGAATATTCCATTATTCAAATATTCAAAATATTTGAACTTTAGGATAGAATGATAATTAAATGTAAATAAATTATAAAAAATTATTTAATTTAATCAAGCGAAAGGTAAAAGATGAGATAAAGAAGATATTCTATTATTTAAATATTTAAAATATTTAAACTCTAGAATAGGATGATAATTAAATATAAATAAATTATAAAAAATTATTTAATTTAATTAGGCGGAAAGATGGAAATGTTAGTAATTAATTTGATTAAAGGTAGAAGAATTTAGAAGATGAACAACATAAATAAATAATTAAATTTATTTATATATAGATGACATTTAGAGGAATTAATTAAATAAATCATATTTAATTAATTAACAAGCTTAATCATGACCATTTTTAGACATATACATTTTGCCCCTCTTTGAAGTGATGTGTAAAACATATTGATTCAAAGAAAATAAGATTTGTGCCCCTAATGTGCTTTTGATATTTCTGCTGATGATGCCCCCTCGGGAGGTAAAGCACAGATGAAAGGGAAAGTGGTTTAGCTCACGACAGGAAAATAAATGTCCATTTTGAAAATAAAGTCACATTTTACCCTTGTTTTGACCTTTAAGAGGTAAAAGGTTGAAAAAGACAAGTCATTTGTACTATTGAGTTTGGTGAAAACTGTAGCTGTGAAAGCGACATTGCGACATGGAGATTCCCTATCATCACCATTGATTCGAGAGATCGCGCTGATAGCAGAGGCTAGTAGCATACAGACCACCGGTGAGTCGATCTAACCCCCTGTGCTTTCAAATTTTTCTGTTTGAATCGTAATTTTTCAATTTTTCTGCGGATTCAATTTTTTGAAATTACTTTTGTGCGCATTTGGAAAAGTTTAAGCGCTTTCTAAAAAAATAGGCGTGCATATAGTAGAAACAAACGCGCATAGGGTATAGATGTTTAAATCTCGTAGGAAAACCAGTTTAGCGCATCCCGTAGAAAATAGTGCGCATATAGGAGAGATTCAAAAATTTTAGGGATAGAGCGCATATAGGGAGAACAGACGCGCATATGGGGAAGCACACATCCAGCAAAAACAATGGCGCATTTGATGAATGAAGTGGCGCATACGGGAAAATGCGCATCGGGCACCTGTTTAAGTGCATAGAGTGAAAACTACGGCGCATATGGGATTGAGCGCATTTCGTAAAAAGAATGGCGCATCCAGTAAATAGTCAAAATGAATGTTCCGATGAAAATGATGATTTTGTATTGATTCCTTTGTCAATAGATAGGTAAATTGTCATGTCATCATGTTGATATGGATAGAAATAATAGGAAAATCGAATGATTGATTGATAACTTTTCTTCCTAGGATAGAAAACAAAGAGTAAATGAAACTGATATGACGTCTGATAAATTTTCTTCCCGCGATAGAAAACATATAGTAATTGATAGTAGGATAGATGTGATATGATATCCAGCTTGATAGAGTTGATTTGATTTGATTAATAGGACTGATTGTGTGATATGGGTCACTGATTTGATACATTGATATGAGTCATTGATATGAGTCTGATATAGTTCACCGATATAGGTCTGATTTTATTTTGTTTGAATATGTGATATGATTCTGATGGATGATCCTTGTGATGAAAAATAGGAGGTTTTCAAAAACCTCCAGATTAGAGATCGACATTCAGCAAGATGGGATAGGATCCCTAAGTTGACCCTTGCTGACAGAGCAGTGACTGATGCGTACGGTTTGAGACCCTTGTTGGCGATGCCGCCGATTAGGGTCAACAGAGGATTGTTGACAACACTTGCAGAGAGATGGCATTCAGAGCACAACACCTTTCACATGCCGACCGGTGAGGTGATAGTGACTCCTGAGGATGTATACAGGATCCTAGGTATTCCGGTTGTTGGAGCCCTTGTGTATTACGATCACAAGGAGATTGGAGGTACGGATGCTCTGAGGAGAGTGTATGGAGACGCATAGATAGCCGGGTATTGGGTACCGTGGGCATAATTTCATGGATATCTAGCCTTACCAGCAGTTTTGGGTGCTTTCATCAGAGGTCTCCTTTGTCTGGATCGCCGGGCAAAGGGATTGTCAGTAGGCTGGGGCAGGATTCTAGAGTAGATTATACTACAACCGAGGAGGTATGCATGGGGGAGCTGCATGTTAGCTCATCTCTATCATGATTTGCACCAGGTAGTTTATAGAGGATCCTCTAGTTTATCTTGTGGGGTTATAGTTCTACAGATCTGGGCCTGGGAGCATTTTGCTGTGACGAAGCCGGCATGCCCCAGAGTGAGGGCACGCGGTAGGCCATATATCTACATGTATTCTGAGTTCCTTACCAATCCCAAGCTGGGCAAGGTAGATTATTGGAGACGACTTCTGGACGATATAGATATAGTCATATGGCGACCATATTTGGATTGTGAGCCATGGGCTACTGATGATATAGAGATGCCCTATGTCTGTATTCTGTGATTTCTGATAAGGAGGACTCCCTTCATTTTAGAGAGATTTCTGGCATTGCGGGTGCAGAGGTAGTTCAGATTTACGCAGGGGATGCCGCAGGGGATTGCACATTACGCGTGGAGCAGGGATGAGGCCGGATGGGGGCCATGTATTGTGTATCAGGCCGCCTATACAGAGTTCATGGCCTTAGCACCTGAGGCATGGGTTGACAGACGAGACATCGTGGATGCTGGGATGTCTGATGAGTATGCTGCCTATTTTCACACGCATCTGTTTCCATGATTTACCAGTCCTGATGAGCTAGCACCTATTTTGGTAGTACCACAGCCCATAGCAGGTGGACAGGAGGATGTGGCCGACGGTGAGCAGGGAGTAGTTGGAGGAGAGGAGGTGGAGAGCGGAGAGGAGGAGGGATCAGATGATGATGATGATGATGGGGATGATGGCGGGATGGGAGGACATGCACTGGGTAGGTCGGGCTGGATATCCTAAGGGGTGTACAGATTATGCGGCGACCAAGGATAGGGATAGGGAGGCAGACAGTGATCTAGATGGCCTCCTCCTCGCATCAGGGATAGATAGCCACTCTTCAGGCTCAGGTGCAGACATTGCAGGGGTAGCAGGGTCAGATGTAGAGTTAGTTATCACAGGCACAGGCTTTTATTGTGTAGCTATAGGCACAGTTCACCCAGGCACAGGCACAGGCACAGAGATAGGCACAGGCACCTGCCCCAGACCCACAGTTAGCTCAGGTGATCGCAGAGAGAGATGCATTCAGGTGACGGGCAATAGAGGCTGAGGGCGTGGCTCAGAGACTGATGGGCACTGTAGAGAGTGTGTCACTATGAGAGGCCATTGGAGAGGGTATGGAGATGGCCAGGGAGGCTGAGTACTACAGGGTGAGATATGAGGAGCTATGTCCTCCAGAGCGCAGAGAGCCATATCCACGATCCCACAGCACGACCCGGAGCAGATCATAGACACATACTCAGAGCAAAGGAGTGACAGATCCACGACAGGACCCAGATGCAGGCACTAGTGGCAGACCACCTCCCTCTGGACTGGCACCATCAGGAGCATCTACCAGTTAGATTTTATGATATTATTTTCAGAGCATGTATATGCCATTTCTGATCATATTTGATGTATTGAACATTGTAGTTTCATTGTACATTTGGACATTTGTATCATTTTTGATGAGTGATGATATGCGGCGGCGATGATTATTTTGATGATTATGTGATGTGCATTTATGATGTGATGATATGATATGCATTGATGTCTATATGTCTATGTGTTTATGGAGATTTGATGACTAATATGATATGCAGGATGATTTGATTATGATATTTTATTATGATTTTGATTTGATGATGTATACTAATGATGTCATGCAGATGAATTACCTATGATGTGCATTTATTATTTTTGGATTTTTCAGTGCAGATGTTGTGTTCTTGATAGGTATTATGATATGCTGTGATGATATGATATGCTGTAAAAATGATGTGAATACTGTGATGAAATTGAGATGAATAAATAGTGGTGCATTATAAAATGGTGTGTGATGAAATAAAATGTTATGATATGAAATGATAAATGAAATTATAATGAAAAGAAATGATATGATATGATAGATGAAATGCTAAATGGAATTGGTAAATGATATGATATGAAATGTTAAATGATAAAATGATATGTTAAATGGATAGATGAAATGCAATGAAATGTTAAATGATAATGATAAAATGATATGTTAAATGGATAGATGAAATGCAATGAAATGGTAAATGATAATGATAAAATGATATGTTAAATGGATAGATGAAATGAAATGAAATGGTAAATGATAATGATAAAATGATATGTTAAATGGATAGATGAAATACAATGAAATGGTAAATGATAATGATAAAATAATATGTTCAATGGATAGATGAAATGCAAGGAAATGGTAAATGATAATGATAAAATGATATGTTAAATGGATAGATGAAATGCAATAAAATGGTAAATGATAATGATAAAATGATATGTTAAATGGATAGATGAAATGTTAAATGATAATGATAATAATAAGATGATATAAAATGGAATGATAATAATAGTGAAAAGATATGATAATGGAATGAATGATAATGAATAATGAGTGAAATGAGGTGATAATGAGATGGTAATGACATGAATGAAATGATAAAATGTGAAATAAATGATGATGCAATAAATGGTAATAATAATGAATGGATGGAATGAATGTTAAGTGAATGAAATGACTAGAATGATAATGAATGAAGTGCTAATGAGAATGAATGATAAATGAATGAATGAAATGATTATAATGGTAATAAAGCGTTATATGAAACTACCATGAGTGATAATGATAAATGCGATGATTCAAAAGATAATGATAATGCAAAGTGAAATGAATGAAATAATGGTAATGTGTCGTTAAGATAATAAAAATGAGCTCATAGAATGATAATGGTATCAAGCAAAAATTGTGAAATGATAATGATAGTAAAGTGATAATGAGTGGCTAATGAGAGGAAATAAAAAAATAATAAAAACAATATGGAAAAGAAAATGATATTGAAATGGATGAAATACAAACAAATGTGAAATGAAAAGCACCTGGAATGTTGATGAAATGGACGATGCAACCAATATGAAATGATGGAATGATAATGGATGCAATAATGAAGAAATGAAATTAATATGAAATGATATGAGATGCAATGATGATGAAAATGAAATGATGATGAAATGATATGAAAATGAGATGAAATGATAAAGATGTGATGCTAGTATGAAATGAAAAAAAATGATAATGATAATGCCATACGAAATGATAATGCAATATTAAATGATAATGATAATGATGATATGGAATGATAACAAGCATGACATGAATTGTGAACAAAATATGACAGGCCGAAATGCTAATGGATGCAATAATGAAACTAATATGAAATGATATGAGATGCACCCAATGAGATGATATTGATACTAAAATGATAATGGGTGCAATGATGAAACGATAATGCTAATGATGATGAAATGAAATGAAGATGAAATATCATGATAATGATACAAATATTTGCATTGTCCTCCACAAATAGTCCAAAAGATGACAGCCATAGACCCTTCGAAAACTTGCGATGCAAAATCCAATATGTAGTTATGTACAATGACCTAAAATGAAATGCAACTAAATGAAGCCGATCATTTTGTTGAGCCTTTTAGTGAGCCTGCTTAAATCATCATAGAGCATTTTAAAATGTTGGAAGTATGTACAAGCATCAGAGGGGAAATTAGCACCAATGATGACCTGAGTACAACTTTCATGATTTTTGATATAGCAAGTTAACACAAGCATCTAGGTATAATTGAACCGAGATGACCTAAGCATTTCTTGCGTAAACAAACAAAGACTAACTACCATCTGATGCAAATTTGGAACTGTCATCAATGATAATCTTTGGAGAATCATGTCTTGTGACATATTTGCAACAGATAAATGATTAACCTCCAGACAGCAGACAAAGAAAAATCATCCTCTTTCCTTGCTACTCTAGTTCAGTACATCATTGAGTGTGCTCCAGAGAAATGATATCGAAAAATAAACAACCATTATTCAAAAATGAAACACTGTGATTCCAAACATTAGTTAGATTAGAGATCATCCAAATATGAGTCATGGTAAGGTACGTAATTGAAAGCCAATGATATGGATCAATGTTTGGATGCTTTGATTTTATTTGGTTGCTTTGTTTTGCGTGATTGGTTTCGATGTCATTGTCTTACTGTTTTGGGAAGATCTGAAAGTTGATTGCCCCCAGTGTTCCCAGATTTGCCCTTGGTATCAACACAACTTGTTGAAATGAATATGTACAATAATCAAACCATGATAAGACGTTATCATTCGAGGCAAATGATGAGAGCATGGTGCTGGCATGATCCTAAGATGATGAAAAAGATGCATGAAAATGAAGGTTGGAAAAGTAAATGCAGAACATGAACTAATAGATGGAGAGCTTCCAAATAGCGTTTGTTTGCCAGATTTTCACTATTTATTTTTATTGCATCTTTCTTGTCAATAGACTGCCTGTTTGCCAGGTTTTCACCCTATGACGGTTTTTTTTTTTAGGACTTTTTCTAATTTTTTTGATATTTCTTTAGGACTTTTTCTGATGATGATAATCATCTTAGACATAATACTTTTTCAAATGCATGCTGTTGATAGGCTCGTCAAACAGGTCCCTTTCTGGCGTTGATAACTTGTAGGCTCCTGAACCATAGACTGCGATAACCACGTAAGGACCCAACCAATTTGGCTCAAACTTTCCTTTCTTCTCTCTATCTTGCTGATTACGTGGGTTCTCTTTCAGAACAAGATCACCCACTTGAAAGGTACGTGGTTTTGCCTTGTGGTTGTAGCTACGAGACATCATTTGTTGATAAGCTTTCAAATGATTAGCTTCTCTTTGTCTCTTCTCATCTAGGAGTTCTAGTTCTTGGAGTCGAGAAACTCGGTATTCATCATCTGTTGTTAGGCCTTTCAATGATACTCTGAGTGAGGGAATCTCCACTTCTAAGGGCAATATGGCTTCTGCTCCATAAACAAGGGCGAATGGCGTTGCTCCTATTGGCGTGCGGACACTGGTTCGGCAAGCCCATAAGGTGGGATTGAGTTGAACGTGCCAATCCTTCCCTGATTCATTCACAGTCTTTTTCAAGATTTTCAATATTGTTTTATTTGAGGCCTCTGCTGGGCCATTCCCTTGTGGATAGTAAGGTATTGAGTATCTATGTTGTATGTGAAATCTCTCACAAAGCTCATCAACATCCTGATTTTTGAATGGGCGTCCATTATCTGTGATAATGGAGTTGGGAATGCCATACTGACAAATGATATAGTTGAGTATGAATGATGATATTTGTTTGCCGGTAACTTTAGTAAGAGGGACTGCCTCAATCCACTTGGTGAAATACTCTATTGCTGTGATGATGAATTTATGTCCATTTGATGAAGAAGGATGAATCTTGCCTACTAGATCTAGCCCCCATTGAGAAAATGGCCAGGTTGGTGTGAATGGTTGTAATTCTTGTGCAGGAGCATGAATGAAAATCCCATGAATTTGACATTTTGAACATGTTTTCACAAAAGTGAATGATTCCCTCTCCATTGTAGGCTAGTAATAACCCATTCTAATCAATTTTTTAGATAAGGTTAGTCCACTTGAATGAGTACCACAGATGCCACCATGAACTTCTTGTAAAGCTTTGTCAGATTCCTTGTGTTCAAGACATCGGAGTAAAGTACCATCAAGACCACGGCGATAAAGGGTGTCAGCGATGAGGGTATAGTGAGCGGATTGGCGAATAAAGTTGCGTCTTTGATTACGAGATAAATCGGGTGGTAAGATGTTGTCTTTGAGGTAAGTATAAATTTTTTCGTACCAAGGCGAATCAGATCCTACTAAATGACAAATGATTTGGCTTTCAGGGGTATCATATGCAGGTGTAAATGATTGTTCCACCAGAAATTCATAACGATTTTGAGTTTCTGGGAGTTGTAACAATGATGCGATTGTAGCCATAGCGTCAGCTGCTTTATTATCAAGCCTTGGAATTTGTGTAAATTTGATGTCCACAAAGTATTTCTTGAAGTCATCCACCATCTTTTTATAAGGTAGTAGTTTTTCATCTTTAGTTTGATAGTCATCATTGATCTGACAAATGACCAACTGTGAGTCACCAAACACCTGTAATTCTGTTATTCTCCATTCCAGTGCTATCTTGAGTCCAGTGATTAATGCTTCATATTCAGCTATGTTGTTGGTGCATGGAAACATTAGCCTATATGAACGAGGAATGGTATGCCCTTAAGGGGTGACAAAAAGTATGCCTGCCCCCGATCCATGTTGAGTGAAAGAACCATCAAAATATAAGGCCCATGTTTGTTTAGATTCTGCAGTGAATACATCTGCATCTGGAAATTCAATGTGCAAGGGATGATCTGCTTGTAGTGGTGCCTCTGCTAATTGATCAGCTATAACTTGTCCTTTGATGGCCTTGCGGTCAATATAGTGAATGTCAAACTCACTTAGAATCATTACCCACTTTGCTAACCTCCCTATCAATGATGCTTTGCTCAACAAATACTTGAGTGGATCGATTTTCGAAACCAAATTGACTGTATGGGTCAACATGTAATGCCGAAACTTCTGTGAAGCAAAAACTACTGCCAGACAAGCCTTCTCAATAGAAGTGTAGTTGAGCTCATGACTTGTTAGTGTTCTACTGATGTAGTAGATTGCATGTTCCTTTCCAGTAGTGTCTTCTTGTGCTAGCAGTGCCCCCAGAGATGTCTTTGTTGCAGCAATGTATAAGATGAGTGGTTTGTCTGGATTTGGTGATACGAGAACTGTTGGAGTCATTAGATATTCTTTGATTTTTTGGAAAGCCAATTCACATTTGTCATCCCACTTGAAAGGAACATTTTTATGCAGTAGATGTGTGAATGGTAGACTTTTGTTGGCCAATTGTGCAATGAACCTCCGTATAGATTGAAGTCGTCCTTGCAGTGATCTTAACTGACTGATGTTCTTTGGTGGAGGAATTTCCATAATTGCTTGAACTTTTGTTGGATCTACTTCAATTCCTTTTTCTGAAACAATGTACCCCAAGAGTTTTCCAAATTTGACCCCAAAAACACATTTCTTAGGGTTGAGGCAAACTTTGAATTTTTCTAATCTTGCAAATATTTTGGACAATACTTCAAGATGTCCTTCTCTGGTGTATGATTTTTCCAATGTCATCCACATAATCTTCCATGAAGACATGCATCATGTCATGAAATATTGTGGTCATGGCTCTTTGGTAGGTAGCCCCAGCATTCTTCAGACCGAAAGGCATGACGTTCCAACAATAAGTCCCCCATGGACATATGGAAGCTGTTTTCTCCTGGTCTTCAGGGGCAATCTTGATTTGGTTATATCCAGAAAAAACATCCATTAATGAATACATGGCATGGCCAGCTGTTAGATCAACTATAGTGTCGATGTTTGGTAATGGAAAATCATCTTTAGGGTATGCTTTGTTGAGATCTCTGAAATTTGTGCATATTCTGACAGTTTTATCTGGCTTGGATATAGGTACAATGTTAGAAATCCATTTTGCATAGTCAATTGGTTTTATGAAACCCACATCAAGGAGTTTTCTTAGTTCTTCCTTAACCAATAATGCAACATGAGGGTGCATCTTTCTAATTTTTTGTTTCACCGGCTTGGTCCCTGGTTTGATGGACAAGTGATGCATGATAAGATCAAGATCAAGACCAGGCATGTCAGCGTAAGACCACACAAAATTGACCTTATTTGCTTTCAGGAATTCCATGAACTCTGGTATTTCTTTCTCTGTCATTGATGTGGCTAACTGTAAAATTCTTGGTTTGTCAGAAGTTTCAAGATCGACAACATTTGTAGGCTCAATCAGAATAGGCGATCGCTCATGGTAGTGCTCCGGGAGAGTGTCAAGAGTCCCATCATTTGGTGCCTCAAAGAGGTTTTCACCATCTGATACGCTTTTTATTTTATCTTTTGTTTGATCTAATACTGCCAGATTCTGGTTTTCACCATTAGATCTTTCTTTTTTGATTTTACTTTTGCAGCTAGGAGATTTGACACTCTCTTGATCAAAAACTCTATGTCGAAAATCATTGGTGGAACAATCATTTGTATTCTCTGCAGAAAGGAAGTTTACAATAGCTTCATCATTTGGAAACATAGGTATGTTAATAGTTTCGGTAGAATCCAAATCAATGAGGTCAGGATGGATTAAAGGTAGAGGATCATCAGGTTGTGTGAAATCAGCTATGGTTAAGGTCATAACAGAGTGATCTGTAGGATCCGAGGTATGAGGTGAATCAATGATGATACTGTTCTCATGATAGTCTTGTTCGTTTAGATCTGATTCAGTATCACTAGAATCATAGTCGATTTGTGGTTCAAATTCTTGTGGTTGGGACCCTGACCCTTCACCTTCAATTAGAGTTGGGGCGTACTGGTGTATTACATCAACCTCTTTATCTCTCCAGAATTCATCATTG
The DNA here is from genome assembly GCA_007258455.2 of Sequoia sempervirens. Classification (NCBI taxonomy): domain Eukaryota; kingdom Viridiplantae; phylum Streptophyta; class Pinopsida; order Cupressales; family Cupressaceae; genus Sequoia; species Sequoia sempervirens. The sequence continues at coordinate 440,603,995 of VDFB02000015.1, forward strand.
TAAACGGTGTCCCATTCATATTCAGCCGAGTTTGTGTTAGAATTGTTATCCACGAAATTCTGAACTGTTGTCAAGCATGCTTCTCGTGAATCTGAGCTTTCTTGCAATGCGAAGACAGTGCCATGCAATTGTTTGGATGTGTTTTCTTTCGAGTGAGTATCATAACCTAATCCAGTTTTCTCTTTTGTAGCAAGTCTGTGAAGGCGAATAGGTTCAACTACTCCTTCCTTCCTTTTTCCGATAGGACCTTCATCATAGCCCATCATCTGCATGATTGAGTACCCTTTTCCATATTTGTCCGTGGGTAATTTGACATTAGAGACTGCTTCATCTTCATCTTTATAGAGCCAATTTAAAATTTCTATATCCTCAGGATTTTCTAAGGGGAATTTTTCTTTGATGAATTGTCCATTAAATTTTGTAATTGGCTCTATTGGTGTTTGCTTTGATGTTGATGCTGCTGATATTTGGTGTTCCCTGATGGATGGCTGTCCATGTGATCGAGGTGACGTAGGTAAATTGACAAGACAAAGAGAGTATTCTCCAACTCCATGATCCTTGAATTTCATCTTTTTGTCAAAGCTATTGGTCAATTGACTGATTTGTGTACCAATCTTTAGAGAAGTACTAGCATGAGCTTCTCGATTATTAGGGACCAAAGTATCTTGATTGGCTTTCATGTTGGCACAAGTTTGACTGTTGGAATTATCAGTAGGTATTGTGATTTCTTGTCCATCATAAGGAAACTTGAGACATTGATGGTAAGTTGATAGGACAACTTGCATTTCATGGATCCAAGGACGACCCAACAAGATGTTATATGCCAGATCACAATCCAGTACTTGACAAAAAGTATTCTTTATAACAGGGCCCACTCTGATTGGCAACATGATTAGACCTTTGGATGCTCTTTCTTCATCATCATAGGCTTTTATGGTAATCTTTCTTCTGAAATCAATGGAGTCCTCAGAAAATCCTAATGCTTTGACCAACTTCAAGGTACAAATGTTCAAACCAGCACCTCCATCTATTAGAACTCGTCTAATGCGAAACTTATGAATCATGACTTCTAAGTACAAAGAGGAGTTATGAGGATGAGTTATGGAAACGTCATCTTTATCAGAGAATGAAAGGCAAGTGGGTGAGGACAAATGCCCTACCATGGCTTGAAATTGATTCACATCCAGTTCAGTTGATACATTGGTTTCAATGAGGGCTTTTTCGAGAAATTCTTTATGGGCTGGAGAAATCCTTAATAGTTCCAAAATTGAAATTTGAGCGGGGGTTTTTCGAAGTTGATTGACCAAATCATATTGATGTTGAGGTGGGGATTCAATGGATTTTGAAGAAGCGCCTTTCAAGACAACTTTAGCTTGCACTCTTGTTGTTGCGTTGACTTCCCTATATTCCACCTTCTCGTTGAATTTAATGACATTTACTCGCTCATCGTCTGCGTAGAGATGGTTGATTATATGATCATCATTGATGTGATTCACTTTTTTGTCAGAAGACTCACCTTTTTGATAATTAGGTAAAGGATTACGAAATGCTTGGTGGTCTGCATTGGTTTGTTGATTTCCTTCTATTGTGATGATATCATTGTCAATCAAGTCTTGAATAGCATTCTTCAAGGCTTGGCAGTTGTTTGTACGATGACCCTTACACCGATGATAATCACAATAGTGTGCCTCATTCCATGATGGAGGCTTTACACTGGGTTCATAATTCCGTTGAGGCGGTAAAGTAATGACATTTTTGGCCATCAACTCTTTGAACGCGGATTCTACAGATTGACCCAATGGAGTGAAAGTTCTTCTATTCGAGAAGAACGAAAATCTTGGCAGATTTGAATTTGAGGTGTTCCTTGAAGAATTGTGATTGTTATTGTTTCCTTGGTAACCCTGGTTGTTGGAAATCCCTTGATGGGGAGTAGAGTTTTGATTTGTATTATTCCTCGGTAAAGGAGGATTATTTCCATGATTTGCAATTGAGTTGACATTGTTGTTGCGAGTGTTTAGACTATTGAGGACGAATGGTTTGGTCGAGGCATGATTTGCGTCAACAACACCATCGTTCACCATATTTTTGTTGCGAGTCCAAAATTTGGATTTGTCTTGATTATTGTGATGGTTAGATGAGCTAGGATTTTATTTATCATGTTTTATTATGCCTCTTTTGACAAAAGCATTTTCAATGGTTAAGGCATCTTCGATCATTTTCTCAAAAGAAGAGGGACAATGTAAGTTCAAGTGATAGCTCATTTCTGAATTTAAACTGTTGATGAAAGTAACCATCTTTTCTTTCTCAGGGACAGGACGTGGGTATCTGGCAAACATTCTTCTCCATCTCTAAAGAAATGTAATGAAAGGTTCACCAGGTTTTTGTGCAACTTTACAAAGATCTATCATGGTGATCTGATGTTGTATGTTGTAGGTATATTGTGATATGAATAAATTGATCAATTCTTCGAATGTTCTGACAGGAGGTGTGATTTTGGATAACCATTCCATAGAGTGTACTCTAAGACTCCTAGGAAATAATCACATTAAGTAAGTATCTTCGTAAGCAAATTCCAATGTCAAGTTTCTGAAGTCTCTAACGTGATTGATTGGATTCATTTTCCCATTATAGCGATCAAATTTTGGCATTTCACAATGCTTGGGAAAAGGAATCATGTTTAAACTTCTATCGAAAGGATAAGGACAGATGTCCTCTAGAGTGTATTTCTTTGTGGTTGTTCCCCCTTGTAATTCTCTAACTTGTCCTTGAAGTGCCTTGATTTGTTGGGTCAAGGCACTAAGATCTGAAAGGGGTGTTTCTTCAGGTTTGTTTTTCAAGTTTTTTGTGTCAAAGTCGTGAGGTAATTTAGCCCCTTGTTCGGCTAGATAGCGAAAATATTTTTCCTTGTCTCGCTGCAAGATCTTTTCAATGGCTTTATGGAATTTTGGATCTTGTTCAGCCTCTCTAAGATGTTCCTCTTCTTGTTCTTCATCACTATCCACTTGATTTTTATCTCTGTAATTATGAAAAGGATTTTCTTCTCTATTGTCCATGTTGTTGAAAAGTGGATTTTGATTTATGCTGAAAATGGGATTACTGCTTTCCCCTTCTTCGTGAGTGTTCTGAATATGACTTTCTTTCTGGATTGTATCCTTCAGTTTATTGTGTTGAGACCTTGTGGAGATAGGCATATGTTTTTGAAAATTTCCTCTAAACTTAGATCACGGTTTTTGACAAGTGCAACGGTGATGATATCTTGATCTGATAAGATATGTAATCTTATGATATGATCAAGGATGCTCCTAACTTATTGGTTGTGGCTTCCAAGATGATAAAGGATTTTAGAATCCCGTTGAGGGAAGTTTAGCCAAAAATTAGAAAGCTATTTTGAAAGGTGCACTTTAAAATATTTTGATCTTCGTTTTCAAGGAGATTCTCTCAAGATCTTTGAAGAATATGGCTTGGGTGTGAAGGATATTCTATGGAAGGTTGTGGTATGTTGTCAAATTCAAGAGGTTGGTTATGATTATGCCATTGTGATAGAGCTCTTCTTTGATAATAAGCTCATGAATCTAAGGGATCTACAACATATTCATCAGTGAATCCTCTAACAAAATCCTGATATCTGTGAAGAAATCCTCAATAGTGAAGCAAGACTTGTCAACTTTTGTACAAGAATTTTCTCTTTTGCAGTGTTTTCTTATATCCTAATGGTTTCTTAGGTTTTCTGATTCTCTTGAAAACTGATTTCTTGGGAAACTTTGTTGACTTCCAATCCCTAAGCATGGAAAAAGGTACTGGGAATGTTTTTGAAGCAATGATATGACAAAACTCCTAAGTGGCTTTCAGTTGTTGTTCTTCATGTTTCTTTTGGATAATCTCTTTATCTGAATTAATGTAATGGAAGACACAACAAAAAACTTTTTGAAAACAGTTGTTCTTAAAGCCCTATACTAACATGAAGTGTTTGATCAAGAAATGTTTTTCATCAAATGTTTTCACAGGTTTTTCACATGAAAGACAGTTCAGATAGACTCACTCTTAAGTGCTCAAGTAGGTCATTCTAGTAATCAACAACCGACATCTTAGAACTACGTTAACTCACACAGCCATGTCACCCCCGAAGGGGCGCCCGTGTTTTTGTCTTTTCCAGGCGCGCACTCAGAGTTACGGAAGTGGATACCGGATCCCCTGAGCAAACGGTCCTTGGCAGTTATATGGTGAGTATCTTGGGGGCAGATTCTTCCCTCCCCTGGCACTGTGATTATTAGAATGTTTGGCAACTGACTCGGCTGGCTACTACACTAGGTTCGTAGTAAGGATTTCCATTCGGTGCGGCAATAATAAACTCCCTCAGGAGACCTCCCAACCTTTAGAACAAAGGCTTTGGGGATGGTTATCTTGCACACTACCGGCAAAAGAGGGTTTCCCCAGACCTGCTTTAAATTTTATAGTGGGGCAGAATAGCCTGGCTTTGGCTTGAACCCACTTGAGTCGTTCCCGTAGGGTGAGTACTTTTTCCCACTACGGCAGGCTCTCTAAAGGATGTAACAATAAAATTGCATGAAATTAAAAGGCAAGTCTGGTATTCTGATCACCCAGTTAAGGGGAGAGCATAGACCTATTGCCACAATCACAGCAAGCAAATTTTCTTTTTAACATCCAAATAACAATGAGCTATTCTAAGTGAAGATATTGCTTCACCAAAAAAATAGATTATTTAATTTTAACTGCAAGATTCATTGTTTGGTGACTATCCTAGATTGCTTCATTTTATCCTAATGTGGCTATCCTAGGATTGCTTCATTTTAAAACTTTAGAAAGGAAACATAATTCTGTCTGCAGAATGCGTCAGACTCAGAATTCTGTAAATTTTGTTATAGTCTATATGTGCCTAAACAGAGGCTGTATGCGCTGAAACATATATGCGCCAGAACAAAGACTGTATGCGCCAGAACAGAGACTGTATGCGCCAAAACAGAAACTGGATGCGCCCGAACAAAAGCTAGATGCGCCGGAACAAATACTATAAGCGCCTAAACAAAGACTAGATGCGTCGTAAGAAAATGTCAAAATAATTACTGTGCATATGAGAAGAAAATTATATGCGCTTTAACAATCACTGTATGCGCTTTAACAATCACAGATGTGCCGTAACAGTCACAAGATGCGCCGTAACAGTCACGGGATGCACCGTAACAGTCACGAGATGCGTCGTAACAGTCACGGGATGTGCGTCGAAATTCTGCAAAATAAAAAGTTAAAGTTTTCCATATGCGCGTCAGGAATTTTCGAATGCGCCTAAACGTCATAATTTTTCGAAGAACCGATTCCAGAAAGTTGAAACTATCAAAATAAACTTACAGAAAATGTTAAATTCGTGGGTTCGAGGCCCACGGTGGGCGCCATTTTATGTGTGTATGAAATATTGGATTAATTAAATAGAAATCAAACACATGTTAATAAGACATTAAATCAAAAAAGTTGTAAAAGAAAAACAGAATAAAGCAAACCGTAATCGCAGCTTCTCAAAACCGTCTTATCCTCCTCTAACTTCACCGTTTTGTTGCTTCAAATGGCTCTTAGATCAGCAGGTAGAGCTCAACAAAATGACGACATGAAGAACGAGATAAAAATAAGAATGCATAATATGCCAAATGCAAGAAAGCTATGCTAAAATGAAATATATTGCTGTGATATTGAAACTAATATTGTATGCAAATGCTGGTGAAAATATGGCTATGTAAATGAGTATACGAAGTGTGCGAACATGAACAATTATGCATATTGTATGTGGATGATTAACCAAGGCTTGGATTTGCACGAGCTTTTATAGAGTTTTCGAACGAGTTTGATTGGCTGAATCGATCGACGGTCCAGATCAAGCTTGTGTCGAACGAACGGCGGGAGATTTTCGAAAGTAGAAGAGGAGAATGGAAGGTTTCCCATTTCTTCAAATTTTGTCATTGAGTTTTGAAGGGAAACTTCCATTTCGAAGGATGAGATGCAAATTTGGAAGGGCGAGTTAGCATGAGTTAGAAATTTGGGAAGTGGAGATGAAAATGGAAACCCACATAATTTAAATTATTTAATTATGTTTAAAAAATGAAATTATGGTGAGGAAAATATTAAATTAAATATTTAATATTTAATTTGAGGACGAAGAATATTCCATTATTCAAATATTCAAAATATTTGAACTTTAGGATAGAATGATAATTAAATGTAAATAAATTATAAAAGTTTATTTAATTTAATCAAGCGAAAGGTAAAAGATGAGATGAAGAAGATATTCTATTATTTAAATATTTAAAATATTTAAACTCTAGAACAGGATGATAATTAAATATAAATAAATTATAAAAAATTATTTAATTTAATTAGGCGGAAAGATGGAAATGTTAGTAATTAATTTGATTAAAGGTAGAAGAATTTAGAAGATGAACAATATAAATAAATAATTAAATTTATTTATATGTAGATGACATTTAGAGGAATTAATTAAATAAATCATATTTAATTAATTAACAAGCTTAATCATGACCATTTTTAGACATATACACTATCCTTTCAAACTCTATAGCTTAGCGACCTTCACATTTACATCTCCTTCATACAAAGTCCCCAACTTCATCCAAATCTCATGAGTTGTCTTTAGACCAATCACATTTATTATTTCTGAATCTGTTAGAGTACTCAACAAAGCTTCAATAGCCCTGATGTTAATCTCAACCTCTTTAATCTCATCAGGAGTGGAAGGACCATTTTGAGGAATAACATATCTATTCTTTGTAATCTTCCAGAAGGGTTCACCAATACACCTGAAATGACACTCCATTCTGGCTTTCTACATAAAGTAGTTTGTTCCATTGAATCTAAGATTGTCCTTCTTGTATGATGCCATCTTATATCACTTCAAAATTTTAAACTTCAAATGAACCTGCTCTAATACCAATTGTTGGGGAAAAAAGGACAAACAACTAAGAGGGGGGGTGAATCAGTTGTCACAAAATATCTAAAATTTTCAAACTTAAATTAACTTTAATCTTAGATCTGATGAATGAAAAATAAATCATAAATAATGAACACATCAAAAACACAAAGAACATCAATATTTTTACGTGAAAACCCTGTTAGGGGAAAAAACATGGTGGATATTAGTCCACAATATTATACCCTATTAAAAGTATAAAGAAGAATAATGGGAATGCACATGCTTTCAGACACACTGCCTAAAGCTCACTGCTCAAATACAAGAGGGCTCACTGCCCAAAGAAGACACACTATCTTATAGAAATTCAAATTAGATTCGCAGGGTATGAACTGAGAAAATAGCTGCTACAAAGCCTGATTACAGTTCTGGTTAAGCATAAAAAAACTCCTTCACACTTCACTCAAAATTTTTCACTCTTCTCTGCAATCGAATGATTTGATCACTATTCACACACTTGCACTTTCTCTGGATCTTCCTCACTTCATGCACACTAATTTTGCACAAAAAACCACCCTTATATATCCGCAACTTGGATTTACATCAACAACTTCATTGGCCAAAATATAAAACATATTTACAATGTCGACCCAAATTTATAAATAAATTTTGAATGTGAATCAAACACCGTCGGCCAATATTATATTGTGGCCTAAAACAACATCCTTAAGTGTGCTAGTCATTTAAATTTTAATCTCCAAGTATCCACAACACACTACAATCATCATGTCGGTTAAGAACATAAAAACCTAAACACACAAGTGGAAAATCATCGACCACAAACACACCGATGAATGCGAACGTGCAACAAAGATAGAGAATGATCTAGAAGTATCCAAAAACATTAAGAATCGATAGAGAATCATCTGCAACAATTGAAATTACCAGAATCACATCAACTTCAATCAGGAACACAAATTGAAACCACATAAAAACTATCAAAACACAACTGTTCATAAAAAAATCAAATCTTCACGCAGACCTCTGAAACTTTCGGTGGATAAAATAGATACTATTAGCAATAAACCCTTAAGTCCACAATGTTTGATCATCAATGTACTGAGCAAGACACCTTCATGACCTTCACTGTTCCACTGTCAACCTGCAACTCTCTTATTCTAACAATTTTCTCCATATCCTTGACATATACAACCTTCAATACAACAATTCTAATAGTGTTGACATCAATGACAACCACATATCAGCAACACAACCACATCATCCAACACATAGTATAGTAATTATTGTTTTCTATATTTGAATATATATATATATATATATATAATTTTTTATTAATGTGAATAAAAATAAATGTAAACTCTATTAATTATAATGTTTTAGTATTTCTAATTAGTTATTTGCATGACCTAACCCTAACCCTAACTCTAACAATAAATTTTAAACCATTATCCTAATCCTAGTCTTATCTCTAACCCTAACTATGGTTTTAACATTATCCATAACTATAAACCTAACTTTAATCACTAAATTTTAAATAAATAATATATTTAATAATGATGCAGGAGCATCTACACGAACATGCAAGCAACAACACCCAAAAAAAGTCTGGTTTGATTTTCTTTCTTTTTGGTTTGATTTCAATCTCATGTTACATTTCATAGTTGAAGTCAATTTTCAGAGTTCGATACAAATACAATTTAGGTGGTTAACTTTTGAATGACATTGTTGCCACTAATTGATAAAATGTCATGTTTTAATTCCTACTAGCATTTGTTCGATTATGATTATAAATTTATTCATTTTTTTTTATGAGTTTGAATACCAAAATGATAATGTAGATCAATTCTCTTCCTCATTTGAGAACAACCACATGTTACACTTGAAGAAACTCAAATGGTTGAATTGAGCTCACTTGATTGGTCAATATGAATAGAATTTAAAAAAAAAAAAATAGTATAGTATTTCATGTGCTAGGAAAGGCAGAGATAAATGTGAAGGAAGGAAAAATATTTGAACAAGATAACCATGTGCATAATTATCAAATTCCTCTTGATGATTGTTGTACAATTGGATTTACAATTATTAATAAATGTTTACTAAAGTTGAGGGGGCATGCTTCAAGTGAAAAGAAGAGGAATCACCCATACAAAATGGGAAGAGATAGCGCCATCTTGGGAAAAATAAAAAAAATACAATATTGCAGATTGAAGTAATATATACGGGGATTAGCCCATATGGGTAGCAGAGTTGGCTTGGGCCATGAGTTTTCTCCCCATTGGTTTCAGGTTCAACTCCGTTCCTGGGTTTATTCAGTTATGAATAGCTTGCAAGTTGTTGGGTCCCCCCGCAAGGGAATAGTATCACCTCAACTCACCTCATTGTTGACTGGGTTGGGTTGCAGGGATAGCCCTATCATTAACTATATATATATATATATATATATATATATATATATATGGCACTAGGTTGGGTTGCAGGGATACCCCTATCGTTAACCTATATATATATATAGATAGATAGATAGATAGATAGATGGGGGTCAACTTGGAAGGTAGCGAGGAGGAGGGCATGGTGAAAGAAGAGAGGGGGTTGTGGTAGAATGTAAATGTGGAAGAACCCTCTTGTTCACACCATGAGGAGGAGAATGGAAGGCACAAAATAGGTAGGAGTTTATTTCCATCGTTGTTACCCAAAAATACAAAAACTATCAACCAAAGTTAATGAAGTCCGCACGCAATGGAGAACTCACGTGGGAAGGAGAATGGAAGGGTAGGGGAAAAGTCTATGTAGGAGGAAGAATATTGGATTATGCAGATAAGAAGGATGGCGATTATGAAATGTTGCACAAAGGTTTAACTTTGTAGCTTTAAAATTTCCATACTATGACAAATTCCACACCTCTAAAAGGAGTTCGATTAAGTGTAGACTTGAATAAGAGGAATTAGATGTTAGGATAGATGCATAGGGAGATTGGTAAGGCCACGTGGGTGAAGCATGAGAAGAGGAGAGACATAGGGGGGTTGTGTGGATAGAAAGGAGGAAACTTGACCATGAGAAATATATGCAACAATGGAATTAATGGGGTATCAAATTGAGTCAAGCCATGTTATAGGATGATTGTGAGATTTGGGATTGCATTGAAGGCATATTTAGAAGATGGAAGTGAAACGCAAGCAATGTGAGGGGAAGTTGTAGAGTTGGAGGGAAAAGAAGTCCTATTGATTGTAATGTTGTTTCATGAAATCTGAATAAATTTATTTGATTACTTTCACATTTGAGTGTAATGTTATGTAATTTGAGATCGATTTAAATCAACACAAGTAATTGTTTATTTTATAATTTATCATTTATGGAGTCTTTTGTAATTTGAGTTTTGTGAAATTGGGTGAGACATTAGAATGGTGAAGTCTTGCCTTCATCAAATAAATATTATAATACTAATTATTATATATTAAGTAAATTTTATAAATAAAATAAATATTAATATATATATAAAATAATTAAAAGTTAGATATTACATGTTGGCAATGTTTCTTCTCTTATTATTAATATAAAATTGTTATATATATTAAAATGATTATTTATTACAAGTTGTTTATTTTTAATTTAATATATATTTTTAATATATAAATATTAAAATATATATATTATATTAAATTATTAGGTTTGATTTTTAGTAGACACAAGTGCAACTGAATCTCTTAATTCAAATCAATAATTACTAGCAATCATACCTAGTGTTAGGTATGCTGAAAAGGTGTAGAAGATCAATTAGGATAAATCTTGGTATATTTTTTGCATATATTTATACAATAAATGATGTCAATTGGTAGGCCGTTTAGAAAAATAATTTTTTTTGTGCAACAAAGGTCTCAATGGAGAAGTGATAGCTTCAAATGAACTTTGCATCCAATTACAAGGATTCAAACATGATTGAAATAAAACCTCTGAATTAGGAAGATAATTAGGCTCCATTACCAACAGGCTCATGTTATGTTTGGAATAAGGAGAGGGAGAGATAGGGATATAAAGAGGTACAAATAGATGGGGGAAGAGTAAGAGATAGAGTGGAAGATAGAGATGAAGATGGAGAAGGAGAATGAGGGATATGGAGAGGAGAGGAGAGAGAGAGATAAATAGAGAGAGGAGAGAGGGATAGATAGAGATTAAAGATATAAATATATAGAGAGGGAGAGAGAGGGAGAGATAGAAATATAGAGATAGAGATAGAAGAAGAAATATGGATAGATAGAGATAGAGAGGCAAAGAGAGATAAGAAGAGGGAGAGGGAGTGATGTCTAGAGATAAAAGGGGATAGAGGAAAATAGAGGTAGAGATTAAGATAGGGTGAGAGAGGAAGAGGGAGACAAATAGATAGAGAGATATAGGTATAGGGAGGGCTAAATACAAAGATAGATGTGGAGAGATATAGAGGCAGAGGGAGAGGGAGAGGGAGAGGGAGATATATTGATGGTGAGATAGAGTGATAGAGAGATGGAGATATAAGGAGATATAAATAGAGGAGGAGAGGGAAAGAGGTACAAACATAGATAGTTGGAGATAAATAAATAGATATGGAGAGAAGGAGAGAGAAATAGGGGGAGATAGAGAGAGGGAGAGAGAATTAGGGAGAGATAGAGATATATGCGAAGAGAAAGAGATAGAGATAGATAGAGATATATGGGAAGATAATGAGAGAGAGAGGTACGGATAGAGAGGGAGTGAGGGAAGGAGAGATGGGGAGAGATAGAGAGAGGGGGGAGATAGGAGAGGGAGGGAGAGATATAGGTTGAGGAGGTGGAGATAGAGAATAGGGTGAGAGAGGGAGAGAGATAGGTCGAGGAGGAAGAGAAAAGAGGGGGAGAGAGGGAGAGATATAGGTAGAAGAGGGAAAGAAAAAAGAGGGGGGAGAGAGGGAGAGAGATATGTAGAGAGGGGGAGAGAGATGGGGGAGAGAGGGAGAGATATATCAATATATATAGAGGGAGAGGGAGAGACATTAAAAGAGGGTGATATAGAGAGATAGAGGGGGATAGTGAAAGAGATAGAGAGATAGTGATAGAGGTAGAGAAATATATTGATATAAAGAGATAGAGAGAGGAGTGAGAGGGAGATAAAGAGAGAGAAATAGAGTTAGAGATATAGAGTAGGAGATATGGAGTTAATAAGAGAGAGGGGGGAGAGGGAGATATAGCTCAATAGATAGAGAGGGGGAGAGGAAGTGACATAGATAGAGGGAGATATAGAGACATAGGGAGAGATAGGGAGAGATATATCAATCACCCTCCCTATATCTCTATCTATTAATATTTATCTCTCTATCTTTCTACCTCTCTCTTTATATCTCTTTGCCTCCCTCTCTATCTCTATGTTTCTCATTATCTCCCGCTATATATATCTTTTCCTCCCTCTATTTCTCTTTATGTCTCTATCTCCCTCTCTTTATGTGACTTTATCTCTATCTATTTTTTCATATATTTGTGTAGTACATGAGGTCAATTGGTAGGCCATTTAGGAAATGATTTTGTTTGTTCAACAAGGGTCTCAATGGAGAAGTGATAGCTTCAAATCAATTATGCATCCACTTATAAGGATCTAAACACGATTGAAACAAAACCTCTAAATCAAGAAAATAATCAAGCTCACTTTATGTTTACAATAGGGAGGGAGGGAGAGATGGGGAAAGAGCGAGAGAGAGAGGTAAGGATATATAGATAGAGAGGAAGATATGGATAGAGATGGAGATGGAGGTGGAGAAGGAAAGGGAGAGATAAGGAGAGGGAGGAGAGGGATAGATAGAGATGGAAGAGATAAATATATATATAGGGACAAAGAGGGAGAGATAGAAAGATAAATATAGAGATAGGAAGTGATATATAGAGAGGTAGAGAGAGGGAGAGATATAGGGGTAGACAAATATGGAGAGATAATGAGATAGAGATAGAAGGGGAGATAAAAGAAGAAATATGGAGAGATATAGATAATTAGGAAGGTAATCAGGCTCCATTACCAACAAGTTCATGTATGTTTGTAATAGGGAGAGAGGGAGAGGAGAGAGAGGGATAGAAAGAGCGAGAGATTGAAGGGGAAAGAATAAGAGAGAAAGGGGGTAAGGAGATAGAGATAGGAGATATATATAGAGTGGAAGATAAAGATAGAGATGGAGGTGGAGATGGAGATGGAGAAGGAGAGGGATATGGGGAGGAGAGAGGAAGATATAGGGGTGGAGAGAGATTAAGAGATATAATAATAAATATGGAGAGATATATATAGAGAAGTAGAGAGATATAAAAAGAGGGAGTGATAGGGAGAGAGGGAAAGATATAGAGAGGGATATATAGAGAGATTGAGTAAGAGAGAGAGAGAGAGAGAGAGAGAGAGAGAGAGAGAGAGAGAGAGAGAGAGATAAGGGGGCAAGAGAGATAAATGAGGTGATATAGACAAGTAATAGAGAGGGAGAGATAGGGAAAAGAGATAGATAAATAAAAATAGAGATAGGGAGGGAGAAACATGGAGTGTGTGTGTGTGAGAGTGAGAGAGATATAGAGATAGATATAGAGTGGGAGAAACAAGGAATGTGTGTGTGAGTGAGAGATATAGAAATATAGATACGGAGGGAAAAACAAGGAGTGTGAGTGAGTGTGAGAGATATAGAGATAGAGATAGGGAGGGAGAAACAAGAGTGTGTCCCTCTTATTCTCTCTCCTTTTCTACTTTCTCTTCATTTCTACCTCTCTCTCAATTTTTAGATTAAAAATATATTAGATATATATTCATTCCATATTATATTATATTTAAGATAATTAATATAATTAAAATATAATTTTAAATGTAAAATAAATACTTAATTAAATAACATATATATAAATAAGTAATATATAATGTTTTAATTAAAAATTTAATTTTATAATAAACTTAATATTATTTAAAATATATTTAGTAATTTACATTATATAAAATATAATAATGAAATAAATTCATTACATATTATATTATATTTAATAATTTATTAAATATAAAATAATACATATAATTTTATATATAAAATAAATACACAAATAAATAACATATAAATAAATATTTAATATTTAATATTTAATATTTCAATAAAAAAATAATTTTGCAATAAATAAAATGTTATTTAAAAATATATTAAATAAATAATTTAATATAAAATAATTGAAATATAAAATATAATAATAAAATAAATTCATTACACATTATATTTTATGTAATAATAAAATAAATTCATTACACATAGTTATATTTAATATGGATATATTAGGAGATTAACTTTGAAATTTTGAGAGTCAGAGATGAGAAGCATAGTATGAGGAAGAGATAACAGATTCTATGTGAGTGTTGAGAGATATATGACATGTATGGTGCTCCATTTACATGTGTGTGATGCAGAATTTGGAAAATTGTGAACATAGTAGAGTATTGATTCAGATTAGTGAGAAGATCATTTTGTACTTCAATGTAACTATAATCTAGCATATGATAGATCCTATTGTATCTGTTAAAATAGGTTGTATAGCCACCCCTTATTTGTTCCTTCTCTTTCTCTATGGGTAGTGAGATCACTTTGACAGTGAGTCCACCTAACAGGGAGCCTTTCTATAATATTCTATATCCAGATAATATATTGTGAGCTAACCCTCACTATGGTTTTTCCCATTTTTAGTTTTCCACATAAAAATATAGGTGTTCATACATGTTATGTGATCTTATGGATGTTAAATTATGTTTTCATTCGCTATTGTTGTTGGATGTATGTTTGTAATTGGATAGCTTATGCTTAATTGGTTTAAAGGAATACTGATTCATCCCCCCCCTCTCATTATTTTAGTTGTTCAATAGCCCTAACCTTGTATCACATATTTCAGGAAAGGAGCTATCGAGGCCACCCAAATTCTCATATCCCAAATATTTATATTTATTTTTCCTAGATGTTCACTTCAAAAGAAATTCAACAATACTATATTGCAGAGAAAATTCTAGGCATGCCACTTACCTGGTAATATACCACCTATTTTTGTTTGAGCTACTTCTTTGAGGGTTGATTGTATGTCTATTTTTCTTGGTTTCTAAAATTATGCTTTATGAAAAGAATGATTGTGTCCCAAATGATAGCTTAATTTTGCATGATCAAGTATTTATTTCATCCACTTTAGTACTAGCAACATTTAATGTTTGAAACATATGACACTTGGTCCCAATATCAGACAACCTTGATACACTTACTAAAGTTGGATATTTGAATGACTTTTAAAAACATAATAAAAAATCGTTGAAGTTAGAAAACTTTGGTTATACTTGACAAGGTCATCTTTGATTCATATATCTCTTCTCAAATAGGCTTCACTTTGGATGATGTCCTTAACACTTCACAGGAATTAGGCATGGTTTGAAAAGGGATGTTGATCCCGACAGACTTTCTTGAAATGATGAAAACCAACTCGGTTTTGAAGATAATCTTTTTGAAGAGAATTTCTTCACAAGACCAATGAGTTGTAGAACCTGGGCGGTAGCCAGAAAGGATTTTTTTTTTTTTAAAGATCAATAACAAAAGGAAGATACCTCAAAAGATAATTCAATTCGATGGGAAGACGAGTTATGACAATAGTGTCAGAAATTGACAAGGTTTAGAAAGCTGACCAAAGATTGACATAAAAAATAGAAAAGTTCTAAATTAAAGTGGATACCCAAAAATTCAAATACTTAGGATCAACCCTAAAAATTGGGCAACAATTGGATTTGACTAGGGACATAGACTTACCAGGATGTAGAAGAACCAAGAATCTCTGGTTACACACCATTAGGTGACATAGGCTAAGAGCTGAATGAGAAAAAGGACCAAGGCGAAGGATTGAAACAAACCTGAAAAAGGATGCACACTAAAAAAAATACATTCTAAAAACACCTAAACTACTATATACAAGGGTATGGGATACTTGCTAAAGATTACAGTCCCAATCAAAAAAGGATGCACACTAAAAAAAAAAAAAAGGACCAAGGAGGTTTCTTGTTTGGTTTTTCTAAGGTTTAATGTCATTGATTCAAACATCCTTACAAGGTTTGACACAAGATAGAAACTATCCCCTTCACATGCAAGCTCCTAACCACACAACCAAGTTTTTATAAGGGAATAGGTGAAAATATTGAAGAAAATCTAAAGATGAAAATTTAGAGATTTATAGAGATCTAAGTAGGTATCCCCCACCCTTGTATATAGTAGTTTAGGGGTTTTTTGTTTGTATTTTTTTCAGTGTGCATCCTTTTTAGGTTTGTTTCAGTTCTTCTCCTTGGTCCTTTTTCTCATTCAACTCTTAGCCTATGTCACCCAATGGTGCGTAACTAGAGATTCTTGGTTCTTCTACATCCTAGTAAGTCTGTGTCCCTAGTAAGATCCAATTGTTTCCCAAGTTTTAGGGTTGATCCTAAGTATTTGAATTTTTGGGTATCCACTTTATTTTAGAACTTTTCTATTTTTTATGTCAATCTTTGGTCAACTTTCTAAACCTTGTCGGTTTCTCACATCGTTGTCATAACTCGTCTTCCCATCGACTTGATTTATCTTTTGAGGTGTCTTCCTTTTGGCATCAATCTTTTAAACAATTGCAATCCTTTCTGGCTACCTCCCAGGTTCTACAACTCATTGGTCTTGTGAAGAAATTCTCTTCAAAAAGATTATCTTCAAAACTGAGTTGGTTTTCATGGTTTTGAGAAAGTTTGTCGGGATCGACATCCCTTTTCAAACCATGCCTAATTCCTGTGAAGTGTTAAGGAAATCATCCAAAGTGAAGCCTATTTTAGAAGAGGTATATGAATCAAAGATGACCTTGTCAAGTATAACCAAAGTTTTCTAACTTCAATGGTTTCTGATTATGTTTTTAAAAGTCATTCAAATATCAAACTTTAGTAAGTGTATCAAGGTTGTCCGATATTGGCACCAAGTGTCAAATGTGTCAAACATTAAATGTTTCCAATACTAAAGTGGATGAAATAAATACTTGATCATGTAAAATTAAGCTATCATTTGGGACACAATCATTCTTTTCATAAAGCATAATTTTAGAAACCAAGAGAAATAGACATACAATCAACCCTCAAAGAAGTAGCTCAAACAAAAATAGGTGGTATATTACCAGGTAAGTGGCATGCCTAGATTTTTCTCTAGCAATTGGATTTTTTATTTGCAATATAGTATTTTTGAATTTCTTTTGAAGTGAATATCTGGGAAAATAAAATATAAATATTTGGGATGTGAGAATTTGGGTGGCCTTGATAGCTCCTTTCCTGAAATAGGTGATACAAGGTTAGGGATATTGAACAACTGAAATAATGAGAGGGAGGATGAATCAATATTCCTTTAAACAAATTAAGTATAAGCTATCCAATTACAAACATACATCCAACAAAAATAGTGAAAGAAAACATGAAACATCCATAAGATCACATAACATGTATGAACACCTATATTTTTATGTTGAAAACTGAAAACGGGAAAAACCATAGTGAGGGTTAGCTCACAATATATTATATCTAGATATAGAATATTACAGAAAGGCTCATTGCTATGTGGACTCACTGTCAAAGTGAACTCACTACCCAGAGATAAAGAGAAGGAACAAATAAGGGGTGGCTATACAACCTATTTTAACAGATACAATAACATCTATCATATGCTAGATTATAGTCCCAATTAAGTACAAAATAATCTTCACACTAATCTGAATCAATACTCTACTCTGTTCAGAATTTTCTCAATTCTACATCACACACATGTAGTGGATCACTATACATGTCATATATCTCTCAACACTCACATACAATCTGCTATCTCTTCCTCATCCTATGCTTCTCATCTCTGACTCTCAAAATTTCAAAGTTAATCTCCTACTATATCCATAGCAAGTACATTGCATTCTAGATGATTGAAATTACATTTATAGTTTGTTGATTACATCTACCAAGAACTCTATATGAATAAAGGACTATATATGCAATGCAACAATGAAACATGGAACCTAATTTTCTAAAGCAACCTACACAAAATGAGTCGATTCCCTTTGGTGAAGATGCCAATGCCTTTTAAAGTGATGCACCAACCTTCATTTATATGCCATGACCCTTGAGAATTTTTATTGCTTTCTTAAGAAAAATCGCACCATCTCAAGAAGCGCCTAACCCTGAAGAAGAATGTCAAAATTATAATCAGAAATTCGTGCCTCTTTCCCTTCAACAAAATCATCCCCTTTAGCATAAGATTGAAGAACTTTTTGAACTGGAAAATAAACTCCCAAATAGCTATAATGTTCTTGCTCCAAATTGATTTTCTTCAAGGCAAAGTTGTCCCTTCCAAAACTTAAAATGCTTCAACCTAAATCTGCAATATAAGATAAAATCGATTTTCTTCTTCAAATTCAAAATTTGGCCAATGGCCACAAAATTTTACTATGCAAGCACAAATAGGAATTTTGAAGTAACTTCCTCAATATTCCAGACTAGGGTTGATATTTCACAACCCAAATTGGAAGTAACTAGCTAGGTTTGGTCTTTCACAAACGAAGACTAGAAATCAACAAGCCAAGCATTCAACTTCAACAGTGTAGTAGAAAAGGTGTATTCAACTCAAGATGCCCAAATGCATAGCCCAAGCTTCTTCTTATACTTTTCATACGTCATCACCAAGAAGCTTCTAGAATAAAATATTATTTTATTTCATTAAGTGACTTTTTTTTTATATTATTTTATTTTTAGTAACTTTATTATTAAGCTAATTAAATATAAAGTCACCTTATGATATTGTATTTTAAGGATAACTTTATAAATAATTAATTTAATAGTTAATTTAATGTCATCTAGGTTGCTTGTCAAGTGTTTGCATTAATTTCCCTTGGCTGTAGGTGCATATTTCAGTCATATAATTACATTGGAAAGTCATATAACAATAGTTACTTTGCATACCCATACATTTCAGTCTTTGGCACATGTTCATTTGAGTCCATTGAATTTATAAAATCATTCTTACATTGCAAAATACCAAAAAGAACTTTAATCAGCAAGTACATATTTCTCTTGGCAAGTGTTTGACAAAATTCCCAAGGTTCAAATCAGTAAGTTTAAGGTCAAATCTAGCAAGGGACATCTCACCTACTCAGGTCTTGAAAGGGAAAACTGCTTTTGATATTTTGGGAATACACTATAGAGGTCTCCTTTAGGCAATGGTACTAACTCTTCTACAGGAGGTGGTGCACATATAGAGGCAGGTATGGGTGATAGAGGGGAAGAACATAGAGGGGAAGACCTTCTTAATGTATTGATGGAAGAGCAAAGGGAAACTAATTAGTGGATGGCTTAGTTGATGGAGTTAATGACACAAACCATGCTTAATAAAAATAACAATGGTAATAACCGTAGTGGTTAGAATGAAGGCAATAATGGCCAAGGTGATAACTCGGTTAATAACAGGACACCAAATCGACGTGTTGTACTTGCTAGTTCCAACCCTTTAATGCCTATTTTTCCACCTAGAGTAGAGCCTCAGGAAGGCAATGAGCCTACATTGATAGAGTTGCAGGAACAACTCACATAGGATAGGGTTGATGTAGGTCCAAGTTTCCATCATGATATCTCCCTCCAGGACTATATGGACCTTAAGATGAGACATATGCCCAATAGGGGTAATAGGGAGCACCACAATTATCTTAGGAGGAAGGTTGAAAATTGAGCTTTCCCTTCTTTGATGGTTCAGGAAAGACTTCAACATGTGCTTGTGTGCAAAAAGTTGATACATCTAGTTGAATCCGATGCCAGAGGAGGAAACAATCAAATACGCTACCATCTATCTAGATGGGATTGCTCATGAGTGGTGGAATCATGGTATGGTCACCATGGGCCATGATCAGATCACATATTATGTGGAGTTCACATAAATATTAATTGAGAGGTTCGATAACAAGGACCCTGAAATCCATTTCAAGGAGTTGGCTCAGTTGAAGTAGTGGGGATCAGTTGATAGTTACATTGTTGATTTCTAGTTACTATCTATATTGGTCACTAATATATCAAAGAGGAGATTGTTGGTTCTATTTATGGATGGCTTGATGTAAGAAGCCTTGCCAAATCTGATCTAAATTGTCTGATTTTGATGCATAGGAATTTTGTCAAACACTTGTCTTGTAAAATATTCAACTGTTGTTTGTGGCTTCTTTTGTATTTTCAATGTATATGATGTTATCATAAATGTAAAGAATCTAATTGCAAGGTTCTAAAGATTGAAATGGAAGAGACAAGGCAATCATTCTTTTGATTTTTCCCAAGCAATAATATGAATGGAACTTATGCAAATATTCAACTACAACAAGGTGACATTATGACAAATAGTTGATATGCAATCTTACTCAGCTCTTACAATATTTCAATAAAAATACAATAATGTTTGACATGTATAGTCGTAACTTAAAAATTGAATGCAGATTACAATGATTGCAAATAGAAGGAAGTGGTACAATGAACTACAATATAGACTTGATTATCAAACGACAATGCCAATCCTTAATATGACTAACCATTAAAGATATTAGATTAAACAAGTCATATGTTAATATTATTGACTAATATTTTCAAATATAATATTAAAACATTAGAAAATATTAAGTAATTAATTAAGGTATGACTTAATCATAATTAATAGTAATTATTATATTAAGTAATATTAGATTAATTATTATTAATTAATTAATAATTACTATTAATTGAGATTATATTGATATGACTTATTTGGAATAATTAAGTAATTATTATTTTAAACTAGTCATATGTTTAAACATGTTTAATTTTTATTTTAACATGTTTAATAATCCAATATGTTCTTTAAACATATGTTTGGTTGTGTATTTTGAAGTTTTTTCTAATATGAATTTTTAAAGTCATATGTTGGGCGAGGAAATCTTAGGAGAGTTTGGAGGAGCGGAAATCAAAACGACCAAGTAGAAAAAACCACAAAAAACAATAAAAAATGACAAAAAATGATGTAATTAATTAAAAATGATTTTTATTATTACTAATTACTATTGAAAATGATTTTATTATTACTAATTAATTAAAAATGATGTATTATTAATAAAAATCATAATACATATAATGCTTCAAAATTTTATTCATCTAATATCTTTATTCCAAATTTTATTCCCAATATTAATTCATAGATTTTTTTTAATGCCACTCTATAATTCTTTACTAAATAATCATTGGTTAGTCAATATTAATTAAGCTCGATGGTTATCCTGACATCTGTATCAATGCAAGACAATTGAATCAATCTCAGTCGTTCATCATCTTTTTCCATTTTTGATTGTTTTTCACAGTTTTTTCTACTTGGTCATTTTGATTTCCGCTCCTCCAAACTCTCCTAAGATTTCCTTGCCAAACATATGACCTTAAAAATTAAACATGTTTAAACATATGACTAGTTTAAAATAATAATTACTAATTACTATTAATAATTGATTAATTATTATAAATTAATCAAATATTACTTAATATAATAATTACTTAATCTAGAAAATATTAGATTAAACAAGACATACATTTAGATTATTGACTAATATTTTCGAATATAATATTAAAATATGTTAAAATATTAGATTATTGACTATAATCTAGATGAAAAAATGTTTAAAGTCATATTGGATTATTGACATGTTAAAATAATTATGATTTTGAATTTTTGAGATTCAATTTGGTTAAAATAGGTAAATTGGATTAAATAATTTTTTTGACATACAATTGTTTTGATTGGAGGTAAAAAATGGGTTTTGAAGGGGCTCGAAACCCTTTACAAAATAAAGCAGTTGATAAAAAAAGATAACAACATTACACAACAATCAACCCAACGACAATGAAACGACAGCTAAAAAGCAGCCAAAAAGAAGGAAACCAACCAACAATACTACATATTGTTCAGTATCTCTGTAGCCTCCATTTCACTAGCAGCCACCTTTTGCACACCATCCACAGTATCAGACAACTCTATACCAGAGGCCCTGCCCTAAGCTTTCATTTTGTTTCTAGTTCTGACCCTTAGCCCACTAGTTTTTACCTCACCAGTAAAAACACTACCTTTAACACCACCCTTCTCACCAGCACAATCCACATCTGGCAGCTTACCCACAACAACAGTATCATCAGCATACATAGTATCCTTTCTCTTTTTCACAGTAATAATAGGGGAGATCACCTTGGTAGAGTCAGAAATGCCCAAAACCTTAGAGACATCTCCACTCTTCATCACAACAAAAATCAACTTGAAATTAGCATTCATTGTTAATAATAGTCGTTTCCTCAAAAAGAATAGGATCATTTAAATCCCACTCCTTTCTTTCTCTAACACCAAAGTTAGCGAAGAAATCAGCTAACATATTTCCCTCTCTCAATATGTGGGAGATATAAAAAGTGTCAAAGGAATTGATGATTTCAATGAAGTCGCTGACCAAGGCCTCAATAGTCCAAGACGAAGGTGAAGCATTCTTCAAATTATTTATAATGTTCAGAGAGTCACCCTCCAACCAGACCTTCCTATACCCTTTGCTTTGAGCCATTTTGAATCCATGATAGGCTGCAACTACCTCCATGTAGTGGTTTGTTTGGATTCCCAAAGGGAGCGCCACAACTGAGACAAGCCCACCATTAGAATTTCTAATCACTCCCCCACATTTTGCAGGTCCCGGATTTCCTTTTGCTGTTCCATCAAAATTTATCTTAACCCAACCATCCGGTGGCGCCTTCCAAGCAACATCTTCTGTTGAAGATTTCCTTGTAGAGACTGGGAGAGATATATCACAAGGAAACTTCCACTTTTGTGCAGTAGAGATATCATAGGAACATAGATTAATCTTTTTTCCAGCATAAAAGGAGATCCCAGAAAGAAAGTTTTCCTTAATACCTACACAAATCTTATGAGCCACAAATAAAGCCAAAAGAGCAGAATTTCTAAATTTTTTGTTGTTCTGCTCCAGCCAAACCCCCCATATCATGTGAGGCAAAGTGAGAGACCACAAAATTTGTAGAGCCAGATTAGATGAGGGGCCAACCCATTGATACCATAAATATTTGACAAAACCAGGAAACACCCAACTAAGATTCCAAAGCAAGAGCACATGTGATTCCAGATCACACCAACATATTTGCACCCAATCAACAAATGACAAGTATTTTTTGCTCCTATTCACAAAGAAAACATCTATTGGGTATAACAAAACCTCTTTTAATCAGATTATCAATATTTAATATTTTTTTGTGGAAAAAGAGCCAAAAGAAAATATTGACCTTAGGAATCAATCTAGAGGACCAAACAAAAGCCCAAAAAGGAGGTGGGCCAATAAAGGATTCATTGAAATGAAAAGCCGAAGCAACAAAGAAGTTACCAGCAGAGGAAGGCTTCCAAACAAACCTATCAGGAGAAGGGAGAGAAGGAATATGAACTAAAGAAATAACATTATAAATAAGTTCCAGACTAGGGTCCACCTCATGCAACTTCCTCCAACAACCTCTGTCAATATAGTTAGCAACAAATCTACCAAATTGTCGCACACAGAGGTCCATAAAGGGTTGAGCCCATGGATCAACCTTGAGTGGCCTATTTCCATACCAATTATCATCCTAGAACAAAATACTCCTCCCATTACCCATCTTCCAAAAGAGACCCTTTGCCACAAGCCTTCGAGCCTTCAACATACAATTCCAAAGCATAGAACCATACAAAGGATTAAACTCATGAGATAAAAATCTCTAATCCCATCAGCACCATGTAAGTATTTTCTCCAAGCAATTTTTTCCCACTCACTTTTGGCTAGCAAGAGATTCCACAACTGTTTACCCAAAAGGGCAATGTTAAACGTTCTAATTTTGTGAATGCCCATCCCACAAGCCTTTTTAGGCCGACAAACATCATCCCAAGCAACCAAATGAGTTCTTTTCTATCTTCAACACCCATCCAAAAGAAGTTTTTTTGAATTACTTCCAAGATATCCACAAATTTCCTCGACATGTGAAAGAGACTAAGACCATAGACCAAAATATTCTGAAAGGTGGATTTAATCAGCTGAACTTTGCCAGCTTGGCTCAACAAAGCCCCCTTCCACCCAACCAACTTGGAATTAAATTTTTCAATCAACCCCCTCCATAAGGAATCTGGAGCCTTAGAGCATAAGGGGAGCCCCAGCTAAGAAGCAGGAAGTTCACCAATTTGA
This sequence comes from Sequoia sempervirens, assembly GCA_007258455.2. NCBI lineage: Eukaryota > Viridiplantae > Streptophyta > Pinopsida > Cupressales > Cupressaceae > Sequoia > Sequoia sempervirens. Next base: position 440,628,205 of record VDFB02000015.1, read on the forward strand.
CACTGCAGAATTCTAGCTATGCTATTATGTCTTTGAATCAGAGTGTTAGAAAAGAAAATCACACTCTTCTGTAAGCTAACCTTCTGCCCAGAAGCAGCCTCATACATTTGCAAAATCAGCTTTGATAGCCTTAGCTTCCTTAATAGATGCCTACCCAAGCATACAATTGTTACTTAGCTTAATGGTTAGATTAAACAAAGTTTTTATATAGAATAATTAACAATTTCCAATTTTAACTTTGTCATAATTTTTGCATTTCTTGATGTGCAAACATTAAGGAAGAAGTGGCAAAAAAATGCCTAAAAAAAGTAAAAAAAAATGCAAAATCAAAATATTATGTTCATTTCCGTAAAATCTACCCTTATCGCCTAAATTTTTTTAGCCAATGATATTCAAGAAAAATAATTTTTAAAATTAGAAAAGTTAAAAAATATTTCAACTTTAACTTTAGAAAAAACTTCAAATATAATGTATTAAAGAAAATAATCAATTTTGATTGGTTGAAGTTCAAAAAATTAATAACTAGTTAGGATCTGGTGGTGACTATAGTTCCCTAGCAGGAACTAATAATAAGTGCTAAATAATGGATTGAAATAAACTTAGACAAATCTAAATTTTTTACTTAAAGAAATTAGGTATTAACTATTATGAAATATTTACATACAAATTTAAAACATAAAGCATTTATTTTAATTTTTGAATAGTTCTAACCATATTTTTTACCTTATTCTTAATTCTAATGATAATGCTAATTATAATGTTTTTAGTATTATAATAATTAATAATAATAAGATTAGAATTATAATTTAATTAATAATTATAATAATTTTAGTTATTATAATATAATAATAATAGTTAAATTTATAAGTGTTTGGAATAATTAAGTTGGATTTATCATGTAAAAAAAAATAGTTGAAAATTTTATTTGAATTAAAGATTAGATATTTTGATAGATATTTGAAATGTAAAGTAGCATTAATTAATTAATAATATAGAAAGAGAGAACCTAAACAACTTGAGCTTCAATCCATGAAACCAAAATGATTTCTTAGTCCAAATTTTAATGAGAATATTAGTAAATAGGAATTAGAGTTGGCTTGGGCAATGGGTTTGCTCCCCACTGGTCTCGGGTTCAGCTCTCTCCCGGGTCTAAGAGGTGAGACTTCTTGCGAGTGGGGGATCTCACTCACAAGGGGCTAGTCTCGCCCTAGCTTGCCCCAGGTACCCAAGGTATGGGTTGTTGGGCTGGGTGCAGGGACACCCTTGTTGTAAAGAAAAAAACTATTTACATAAGATTTTCATCTTAAAGACCTGTCATATATGAAATTTTATTCCAATCAACTAGTGAATCTTGGTAGGTTGAAGAAATTAGATTTAGTACTTATAAAGAAATAATTAGAAAATAATAGATCACATTTTTAACTTCTTTCTCATTATTCATAGTAGGATCCTTTAGTTCCTTGATGCATATTGAATTTTTAATTGAATAGTTATAGTTATGAATACATATGTTTGGCGACAAAATCTTAGGTAAAAAAATGTTTAAAGTCATATGTTTAAACATGTTAAAATAATCAATAATCTAAAAATCCAATATTTTGGTAAAAGGCTCCAAAATATGTTAAAATATTGGATTATTGACTAATATTTTCAAATATAATATTAAAATATTAGTCAATAATCTTAACAATAATTAAGATATTGAAAATAATAATTAATAGTAATTATTATGATTAAGATATTGACTAATATCTTAATCTAAACATATAACTTGTTTAATCTAATATTAGATTATGTTTAAAATTAAACATTTTTAAATATATGACTTGTTTAATCTAATATTTTGGTAAAAGGCTCCAAAATATTAGGTAAAAGCCTCCAAAATCTCACTTATCACATAGAAACTAGATAAATATTGCTTTGACAACTAGATGAGAACATTCTATTTCTATTTGCAATGTATTTTTGTCAATTTGATGGTAGCTTTCTTTTTTTCATTTGCATTGCTTTATGTTTTAAATTTGTGTGTAAATATTTCATAATAGTTAATACTTAATTTCTGTAATTAAAATTTTTAGATTTGTCTAAGTTTATTTCAATCCATTATTTAGCACTTATTATTAGTTCCTTAGGGAACTATAGGCACCACTAGATCCTAACTAGTTATTAATGTTTTGAGCTTCAACCAATCAAAATTGATTATTTTCTTTAATACATTATATTTGAAGTTTTTTCTAAAGTTAAATGCATATTTTTTTAACTTTGCTAATTTTAAAAATTATTTTTCTTGAATATCATTGGCTAAAAAAATTTAGGCGATAAGGGCGGATTTTACGGAATTGAACATAATATTTTGATTTTGCGATTTTTTTGGCATTTTTTAGCCACTTCTTCCTTAATGTTTGCACATCTAGAAATGCAAAAATTATGACAACATTAAAATTGGAAATTGTTAATTATTCTATATAAAAACTTCATTTAATTTAACCATTAAGCTTAGGGATGTTGATGCTGATTATGTTTTGGATTCTTATCCATCTTTGGAGGAGGGCCCCAGTTCCCCTGTTGTGGGTAAAAGTGGTAAAAATAAGTTGGGGGACAAAGAGAGCTACATGAAATGAAGTGATGAGGTGGAGGAGATTCCTATTAGGAGGGGACAGGAAAAATGTGACCTTAATGGGGAAGCTTCTTCTCCTCCCCCAGTGTCCAGAACTATGCAGGTTGCAGAGGATGGAAGTTGGAAATGAAAAGTGTCAAGTGTGGAGCCTCTTCTAGAGAAGGGTTCCCCTCTAACCCTGAATGGTGGTGTTTATGGTGAGGCTCCTCCAAGTGTTGTGATTGTGTTGCTGAAGCAAGGTAAGGAAAGGGGTGCCGGTGTTGTTGAGGTGGGTACTAGTACAGAGGAAATGGATAGGTTGCAGAAAAGGAAGGCTGTTGCAGAGGAAATTGCTTGCTCCATTTGGATGCTGAAGACTCTCGTTCCTGTTGGTAAAGGTAAGGATGTTTCTGATTAGAAAGCTCCACTTCTGATGAAAATGTGGCTGTGGGAAAGCGTATTGAGAATTTTGACAAAGAGGAGATTGATGTGCTAGGCTCGGCTCATGATTTTGCCAATGTTTTATTTAAATTGTTTAAATGGTTTTTTCATGAGATCAATAAGACTAATATAAGAATTAGAGGGGTTGCTAGCAAGGTTGAGGATGTTTCTGTCCAAAGCCAGATTGATCATGTGATGGAGTCCTTGAATACTGTTGCTTATACTGTTGCTGAGGAAACCACTAATTTGAAGAAGAATTGGGAAAGTAGATTTTATGCTCTTGAGGAAAAATTTAATGATATTAGGAATGTTATGAAAAAGGGTGATGCTCCTACAGTTGTGGACATTCTGGTCTCTGCTAGGGTTATTTCCCCTCTAATGAAAAAGAAAAAGGAGAAGGTCTCTAGGGATGATGTTGTGGCTATTGGTAAAATGCTGACTATGGCTGGTGAGGGTGAGAAAGTCATGGGTAAAGGTATTATTTTGAGTGAAGAGGTAAAGACTAGTGGGTTAGGGGTTAGAACTAGGAGATGAATGAAAGCTCAGGCTGGTGCCTCTATTGAGGCCTTTGATATTGTGGAGAATGTGCACAAGATGGCTGAGAATGAAATGGAAGATGTGGAGATCCTAAATAATATGTAGTGTTGTTGTCTGGTTTCCATCTTTTTGGTTGTGTGTTTGTTGTTGCTGGGCTGATTGTTGGTTAATGGTTTCTTCTTTCTATCAGCTAGTCTCTTTTGTATAGGGTTTCGGGCCCCTTCAAAACCCGTCTTTTACCTTTAATCAAAACAATTGTATGTCAAAATTTTTATTTAATCCAATTTAACTATTTTAACCAAATTGAATCTCAAAAATTCAAAATCACAATTATTTTAACATGTCAATAATTCAACTATTAAACCTATATTTTTTAAAATGAAATCTATTATATATTTGTTTCTTGGATTAAATTAAATCTCAAAATTTCAATATCAATAATTATCTTACATATATTAATTTAACTATTAAGCTAAGTAGAAATTGTATAATTATTTTAACATGTCAGCAATCCAACTAATAAATCTATTTTTTTCTTAGATTAAATTGAATCTCAAAATTTCAATGTTAATAATTATTTTACACATATTAGTAATTATTAGTTCCTGCCAAGGGAACTATAGGCAACCCCAGTTGTTTAACTAATTATTATTATTAATAATTATGTTTCTAACTAATTAGAGTTAAGATTTTTTTTTTAATTTAACAAATACTTGTATATTGTTAAAGTGTAGATGAAAATTATATAACAAAACATTTTAAACAAATGATTTTTCTTAAATATTATTGGCAGGAAATTTTTGCCCGATATGGGTGATTTATACGGCACCATTATCATACTGGCAATAATAGTGGGCAGATGGAAAGCCAACGTGTGATAATAGTGGGCATCGTTAGTTGGAATGAGCGTGGTGGGCACAAAGTTGTTTCTTTATGGAGTTGTAATGAAATCTAAATATTACCAGTGAAGAGCAACACGGTGATATAGTAGCAGTGTCTGAGGCTTCATTATCATTGGCACCTACATAATTTTTCACATCCCCAGAACACATGGTAGTTCAAGCATTTCACTTGTTTAATTAAAAATATTTACAAAATCTTTTTGTTAAGTATGCTTGTATTGTTAACAATATTCAACTTCAGGTATAATTGTAAGCTGTCAGTTTAAAATTCAGAGGAAACAAACCAACAATTGAAAGCTAACAGTTTAAAAAATTGAAAGAAAACAAACAAACATCTACAATATCTTCGTGTGTGCACTAGGAGAGGTATTCTTGTCCATTAATATTTTTTTGTTTTCTTTTGATTTATATCTTTTAGCTTCACATTAAAATTTTCTTTCATGGCAGAGTGTGTTTAGGAAAGCCCTAGTCAAGCCCAAACATGTTTTTCTTTGTCTTTCAGTAAATGATAGTTTGGCCTTGGTACTTATGTTAAAGAATAGTTCATTTTAGAATCCTGAACCCCAGATACATTCTATGTCCCAGTAGCTTGGAAGTCACACCATTGAGTAATGATAAATTCCACAAAGGGCCTCTCATCTGGAATGAAAATGTCACCAAGATAAAAGCGATTGAATCACTGACAATTGGGAAGTTAAATTCCTAATCTAAATTGAGCACAGGTTTCTATTTTTTCCAATCTCAATGTTATTAAGTCCTTAATTGGGACATGCGAGTTGGGTCCAGTTTTAAAGCCCTTAGACTTTCCCAATGCTAGCCTAGGTTTGAGCCACAACTTGGCTCCCCAATAGTGGCCTCCCCTCCCAATTATCTATCAGAAAAAAAATTGTATGTTATTGTCTTCTACAAATTGTGTCATTTAGCATCACTTTTATGTTCAAAATTGTAAATAAAATATAAGAATGTGTCTTTAGTAATTAAGAATAGTTGTTTACCATTGTGATTAGAATTTAAGCACATGTATTTGGTAATTGTGAGTTGTTAGTTGGAAATTTCCTTGAGTCCCACTGTTGTGTAAGGTAACTTTTTGGAAATTGTAAAGAGGCCTCCTTTTCTAAAACTAGGATGTCATTACTGTATTGAGTTGTAAAGTTCTCACATTAGTTATGTATGTGATTGTGCTAACATTAATAAGAATCTGTAATAATGATTCCATTATTGCTAGTGCTCTTTGACTTGTTCACTTTTGTAACCAGGAGCATTCACTCTATTTTCAATTCCTTTATAAATTTCTTGGGGAATTTTGTGCATGGAAAAGTTATTTAGGAACAAACATTAGTAAGTATCATGAAATTTATGTTTCTTTGCCTTACCAAGTGTTTTTCAAAAAATTCAAATTGGAATTTTCTCTGATGGCTAATATACAAGGTTTGCTTAGACAGACAAAGCTGAAAGCTAGTCTTCAAGCTTTTAACTATTTGGAGAAAAATATGTGTATTGAACTTGTTTAAGGCTGTAGCATTTGGTCATGTCAAGGAATACGTCCTAAAATATTTGACGTCAATAGTTCAGAGGTCCTAAATTTCCCATAGAAAATACTATTCAACAAATGCATTTACAACTTTACACATGCCAATTGTATTTTCTTGAAAGTTTCTAAAGCCTTTTCAACAAATAAATTTTGTACATATCCTATAATCATTTACATCCATGAGAGGACATCTATTTGAGGCATTCTGTCAAGTAGTTCATTTCCCCTATGCTGTCTTATTACATGTCCCTTTGGAGTAAACATCTACCTGGTTTGCATTGTTTGCTATATGCTTATATACAATGGTCTCACCATAATGCTAGTAGTATAGACTTAAGTTAGCCTGCATTATTTTGTATCACAATTACATCATTTTTTGCTATCCAATGTTTCAAACAACAAACAAATAATGTTGATTTATGGAGTTTTTTAAAAAATATTGGGTCATTTTGGTTAACATTTTTTGATCTAATGAAGACAATTTAAAAGAATAAAATTAGGCAGATGATAAACAATTATCATCTCATTGTTGCGTGTACATGTGGTGGAAATATTCTCGTTTCACAAAACTAAATTTCACACTCGAGCGCATGGTCGAAATATATTTTGGAGTGGTAGTGACCATGTTTGAGCTAGAGTTTGCTACCTTGAGAGTTGTTTCCTCAAAAACTTCAATCGTTACAGTCATTCTCAGTGATCTTTATGAAGCGCAAGGATCAATATTCAATGACATGATGCTATTCTCTGAAACAGTTAAAAGGTTTGAACTAATTCTCTTTTCTATTTTTTCCTAATAATGAAAAGCTTCAATGCAATCATCTAAGCCAAATCTGGCTATTTCATCAGGTGGGATCTGTCACTGGTGGACCACATGCCAGAGGAAATGAAAAACTGCTTCATGGGCTTCTGTGAAACAGTCAATGAAATTTTAGAGGAAAGGAGGAAGACACAAAGGTGTGATGTTTTACCCTACCTCCAAAACCTGCTATGTATTCAATAGACCAAATTCACCTTTTTTTTTTCAGTTTTGAGTGTTTTTCTTAAAGGCTTTTTCTTAGCTTCCTGTCATGTAATTTTCTAGTGGGAAATGTAGTTGGCATCCTACACCAAGGAAGCAAAATGGGTTCAACATAATTATTTTCCTTCCTTTGAATAATACATGTAGATATTGAAGCTACAAAGTTCAATCTAGTGCATTTGTCATAGAAATCTCTCTTTTATTGTTTACATTTCTTCTTACTCAAGGTTGCTCCTTTGAAACAACCTTGTATGCATACTTATGTCATTTTCCATTCCTTTCCATGTGTCATTACTTATGTTTCAAATATGTTCATTATGAAAGATTCTTCTTACTTTGCGTGTGTGCATACTGTTGTTATTTTGGATTATTGGAAAAATTGTTGGTGTAAATGTTATACTTTGTCTAAGATAGTTTTTATCAAAGTGTAATATTCAACTTAGTTAATAAAGTTTACTTTGGATATAAGAAATAATGACATAGCTACACCTTCACTTGAGATACACAACCACTACCTCATCAATCCTTAATTGACAGTAGTTAGGTGCCAGTTCTATTTAGTCAATTCCACCTATGTTTCAATTACACTAAGTTAAGTCACCTCTTCATTGGGAGTGATTAAAAGTCAATTGATGACCTCTTGGGTATGTTACTTTCTTGATTCAAGCATATAAGAGGCCTATATATTTCTACTTTACTCTTTGTAATTTTCTCCATCATATTGACTATTGTTCCTAAAACTTTCCAACCACAACAAATTAAAAAAAAAAAACTATTCTATAACATTTTGGTAGGAACTTTGCAGCTCTACAACTCTTGTTATTAATTTTTTAATCCAACCACATGCAACTAGAATTCTATCGTCATAATCCTTAACCTATGTGAATGGTGATCCTAGACTTGCACAAACACAAACAACAAACACACTATTAGTCCAATATGCAAGTTAAAATCATCATTCCCCATAAGATTCATTTGAAATATTAAGAACAAGAAATAACATGAAGAACACAAATAAAAGCTATCTAATCTTGCTCAAAACAAACAAACTCTCAATCCCATGGGGGAATTGGTGCTATTTTTTTGTGGAAAATAGCCCTTTCCCAATTCCCTAATCAAGTTTGATGATGAACTTTGATGATTGATGCTCTTTGATGAAATTTCTCCATAACCTAGCTATGAAATATGAAAAACTATGAAGATGGATGAACTTTTCTCAAAACATGAAGATAATAATGTTGCATGAAGTTGTGGATCTCAAATTAGTAAAAGAGCCTTCTATTTATAGAAGAGAAAGATGGAAGATCAAGAAAAATGGATGAATGTGGGATCAAACACCAACCAATAGCACAATGCCACTTGTCAACATGTGAGTGGACAAAGGTGGAGCACATTTTGATGAATGTGCACATTAATGTTATTAGTGGAAATTCAAAATTGGAGAAGTGACATGTAATTGGAGGGAGATGAAAGAAGAATTAAATGCCACTTGGCTCAAGAAAAGGACATGTAAGAGGCCTTTAATGCCTTGTTGGATGGACAAGTCCTTTTGGGGGGAGTTTTTCAAATTTGAGGAATATTCCAACTTTGATGCCTTTTTGAATGAAAATATATGATTTAATAAATCAATAAATTGATTTACATTTAGAAGTTGCAAAAATCTAGAGGATTTGAGGGATTAGTGTTAGCATTAATTATGATTTGATTAATTTAGATGATAATTAGCTGATTTGACAATTTGATTTAGATTTTAGGATTTAAATAAATCAAAATGAGAGGAATAATGATTTTAGACTTAATTAAATAAAGTTTGATTTATTTAATTAAAAATGATGGTGTTAGATTTAAATTAAATAAAGATTAATTTATTTAATTTAAAGGGAATGACTTTACAACTTAATTAAATAAAATGAATTATTTAATTAAAAGAGGGACTATAGGATTAATTAAACAAAATTGATTTATTTAATTAATAAGAGATAATGATTTAATCAGATAAAATGGATTTATTTAATTAAAAGATGAAGTATGATGAATTTAATCAAATAAAGATTATTTGATTAAATGGTTAGTAAAGGAGATGATTCAAGATGAATTAGTGTTAGTAAATCAAGATCAGGGGTATAGGATCAATCGGTATATTTTATGTGTCTACATTTTTCCCCTCTTTGAAGCAATGTATTGGCTGCGTTGGTTCAAAGAATAACCTTGCCGAGATCAAAATTAAAAAAAATTCAATTTTTTTAGATGCCCCACTGCTGTCCTAGCAAAAGAATTACGCTGGTATACTGCGTCTCGAGAGATCAGATGAAAAGTTTGATTTGAGGGTCAATCTTGCGACAAAGAGGGCAAGTTGCCTGACGGGTCTAGAAAGACTCTAGGATGCCAAAAACATGCCAAAACGTGGACAAAAGATGCAAAATGAGCCTCAGTTGGGCGAAAATGGGATCGGGGGCGCAAAATCCTAGTTTGACGGCTAAATGGGGTCAAAAAATGCTAACTTTCATGCTTAAATAGCCCTCAAGGGGTCACTTTCAATTCATTTGCAAACTTAGCCTTTAGAAATTCTATTGTTTGAGCTTTGACCTTCATGTGAGATGGCGCAAAGAGTGCTTCCATGACACATCTTTGAGCGAGTGCGAATCTTCTAGCAACTTCTAGGCGTGGGACCACCGACATGTGACCCTAACCAAACATATTTTCTTGATCTTCATGTGCATTTATTAGGCTTAGAATGTCAAACTAGTCTAGTGGCAGAGTTTGGCATCGTTGAAAAGGTCAAATCGGTGCCACACGACCTTAAACAACATCGCTATTGCAATCTGCGATGCCGCATCACAGTTAGAGTTTTAGGGGTCAAATTCCAAAGTGTGCCGCATATGCAAATGATGCCACTGCGAGTTAGTTAGGAGATTATGGTTTTGCGTCAAAAGGGTCCGCGGTCAAATTGGGATGCCGCAATAGAGTTTAGAGTTTAAAGGGTTCTAGTGGTGCAGTTTGGAGTTTCCAAACAATGATGCCTTTGTGGTTTCAGTCACGAAAACTTCAAACGAGATCCTAATTTTTTACGAAACTTGATGATGTGGCTTTATTGGTGTAGGAGGACACAGATCCCATACATTCACATGAGAATTGACCCTCAATTCTTAGCAGATTGACTGGATTACACGAATTGCTTCAGGAGCACCTTGGAGCGATTGGCCTATGGTACGTCGCATATGCACCCACCATTAGGACCCATCTAGGCATGATGATTGCATTGGTAGAGAGATGGCACAACGAGACATCATCGTTTCACTTCCCCATAGGTGAGGCAACCGTTACGTTGGAGGACGTCTAGTGGATTCTTTGATTGCCCATCCATAGAGAGAGGGTGATTTATGACATGGACATTGGGACCAATTCCTGTTATGAGATCATGGGGGCTAATGGGATTGTCTTTTCTGAGGGTCAGATTGAGCTTGAGCAGTATAGGAGCCAGGTGTTGACATTTTGATTGATTGTGGCTTCTATCATTTCAGGTCTTGTAGCTTTGGATCGGCAGGGCAGGTACTTCAGTCCAAGATGGGGTCTGGCTTGGGAGCGGATCCTCTTTTAGAGAGAGTGCTTTGTGTGGGGACTAGTGATGCTGGCCTCACTCTATCATGATTTGCACGAGTTCGCATATTGTGATAGTAGGGTCATCGACGCCAGAGTGACACTTCTTCACATCTAGGCCTAGGAGCGCATTGTCATGCTTTGTCCATGCATTACAATTGTTGATGTGGAGTCGGATGATCCAATAGTCTAGAGGTACAGAGGTGGTCTTACCTTTACGCACACAAGAGCAGTTGGCATTCCTCACTAGAGGAGGGTGATTGATGAGATGACCACTTTCACTTGGAGGCCTTGGCTTGGGTTGCTTGCATGGTACGATGATGTTCAACAACTTTTTTATGTGAGGCAAGACAAGGTGATGTAGGGCAGGGAGTATACAATGATTGAGCGCTACCTACTAGATTGGGTAGCTTGGCAGTTTGACAATGTCCAAGACAAGTTGGATGATCACTATGCAACTATTTTTTCTTGGACCACGAGGGAGACCACACGAGTTCGGTCGATCCCACCAGAGGATGCAGTGGACTCATTTAAATAGCTGGTTTCTAGGTTGTGGCCATATGATCAAGGACAGACAGAACTTGGGACTACACAGGTATATATTGACTGGTTCAGGCCACCCATCAGACTGACAGTGCCCGGGACAATTTTACCGCAACAAAGACCTCGAGGCCAAACAACAGGGCAAGGGCAAGGGTGAGGAAGATGAGGAGATGGAGACATAGATAGAGATAGAGGTAGAGGAGGAGGCGGACCACCTCCAGACCAATGAGGGCAGAGGGATGGGCAGAGAGATGGCCCAACGACTAGCATAGAGATGCACCTAGGGACCAACAACCACCATCGAGGGATCAACCAGTGCCACCACCACCGCCACCACCACCCCAGCCAGATCAAAGGGATATGCTGATTAAGTAGCTTCAAGCATAGGTTGCTACATTGACGGTAGAGAGAGATCAGGCCCGAGCAGAGTGAGATCATGTTGTGTAGCAGAGACAGGCCATCGAGCTATAGTTAGCACAAGAGGTGGGCCGATGAAAGCAACTTGAGAGTATAGCGGTCGTATCATAGGGTAGGAGAGTCCTGACATGCATGTATCAAGATGCAATGAGAGAGACTGAGTACTATCGGTTCATTATCATCAGGCAGTGCCCCGAGTGGCTCAAGTGCCAAAATTTTCATAGCAGACAAGGCAGAGGCAAGACTAGCCTGAAGACAGTCGGGTGAGGGGAGCAGCCATTAGGGCTAGCTCACATTTTGATCAACGACACTATTCTTTTTGAAATGCACGGGCTCCATTTTTGATAGCCTCGTGGGCATTTGTATACATTGATTGATTCATACACATGACATTTGATCCTGATTTGTACCATGACAGTTACATTATTAATGATATATATATGATATGATTCGATTTGATTATGAGATGTGTCCTATTTTATTCATGCATGATGGCTGGATGTATTTACTTTTCTATATACGATGCGACTTTACATTATATGATGTGATGTATGTATGATTCTATATTATGTGATGTGATGTAGTGATTATGCAGATGTTTATGGATGGATGTATTTCTTTTTTAGTATCTTTTTATGCACCTTTTTATGATGATGTGGATGCAAATGTCTATGATATGCAAATTATTAAAAATGATTAGACTAACAAATCTATATTATGTACCTAATGGATGATGATTATGAGATGTATGAGATGCTATGACATATTCCTTTTCTTTTTCAGTACCTTTTCAATATGTATGATATGGTGACGCGTCTATGGATGACATGATGATGCACATAATATGATGTGATGATTATTTTATGATGATGCCTATGTGATGATGCATATGATATGATATGACGATGCATATGGTGATGTTTATATGATTATGTAATGATGTAAATGTATGGTTTATGAGATGCTTAGAATAACCAATTTGTATTGTGCAATGATGAAATGCAATGTATGTGAGATGATCAGTGTTTCTTATATGATATGATATGATATGCAGTATGATGATGGTTTGTGGATGCAGGATGGATGCATTAGTGATGACATTTGATTAACTATCATGGTACCATGGTAGCACAGAAAGAAGGAAGAAAAAATAAGATCCAAGAAAGCCTACATTGTTAGAGATGATGATGATTCTGATGATGATTTTCTTTTTAGGAATTGGGACTTTAAAAGGGCTATTTACCTTATGTTTGATAACACACATAGGCACAATGCCTCAAGGTATAAAGAACCAGGATGGCATTGCACCTAGTGTGATGGAATTTGACTCGACGATCATATAGGAGTACTCTTATTCACACTTGGCATACAATACCTTATTTAAAATGCAGTTCAGATATTCCAAATATCTTGGACCAAAACATAGAAATGCAAGCCTTCCTATGTGGTCCACAAGACATCTAAAACACCCTCTCTACAAACCAAACAAATCATGCATGACCAAGGTTATATTACAAGAACATCCAACAAACACAACAGATAAAAAGATAATTATCATTGCCCCATTCCTTTCTCTCTAAATCCCTTTGTTTGGACATCATCAAGAGGTCATTGGAATGAGTGCAATAAGTTAAAAGACAAAAATCAAGTAAACAAACAAGCTAATTTTCTTCATACCGCTAGCCAAGACTAAACTATGATGATGCCTAATGTTGATGTCCATTGTAGGAAGGATGCATCCTAGGACATGATGTTATCAGATGATTTGGGACAAATTGATGATGATGATCTATTAATACCCATTGGATGTTGTGGTTGTTTTGCTAATATGTGGTTGTCATTGATGTCAACACTATTAGCATTAGTGCATTTGAAGCTATATATGTCGAGGATATTGAGAAACTTGTAATGGAATGAGTTGCAGGTTGTCAGTGGTGAGGTGATGTTCTATCTGTCAGTGAGTTTTGTATGTTGTTGATCAGAGGTTATGGAATAAAGAGTTTCTTGTTGAGTTTATCTAGTTTATCCACGTTGAGTTTTAGAGATCCGTGTGAAGATTTAATCGAGTTATCAAGATTTGTATTTTGACAGTTTTTCTGTTACTTCAGTTTTTGTTCCTAAATAAAGATTATGTGATTCTAGTTAGTTCAGTTGTTTTGGATGCTTCTCTGGTGATTCATGATGCTTGTGGATGTTTCTAGATCATGATCTATCTATGTTGTACATCTACATTGATCGTTGTGCTCACGATTCGAGATTTTCTCTTGAGTGTTCATGTTTTCATGTTCTTGGCTGACAAGGTGTTCAAGCGTGTTGTGGATCTTTGAGGAGAAATTAATTGAAATATTTTTGTGTTGGAGATGTTAATTTGTGTCTTCACTATGTTGTGGCTGATGTTGGTTGATTCACATTGACAAATTATATATTATTTTAGGCTGATAGTTTGTATTCATTTTATTATTTCGTTGTGGCCTACTTGTAGCGATGTAATTTCATGTTGCAGATATATAAGAGTGATTGTTTATTCGAATTGTAGAGAGCCAGAAGGAGTGCTTGTGTATGAGATGTGTGAATAATGTCCTAATCATTTGAAGGCAGAGTAGAGAGTGAAGAAGAGTGAAAAAGTGTTCATGTGCTTAACGAAAACTATAATTAGGCATTAGCAGATGCTATTTTCTTAGTTCAAAATTTGGATAGTTGTAATCCGAATCTCTCTGTAAGACAACATGTCTTCCTTTGTAATTGAGCAATGAGCTCTAGGTAGTGTGCTTGAATGCATGTGCATTATCCATTTATTAAATTATTATACTTTTAATAGGGTATAATCTTGTGGACTGACCTCCATTGTTGTTTTTCCCCTAACAGGGTTTCCACGTAAAAAATCTTGGTGTTATGTGTATTCTGATGTGTTGTTGATTCATGCTTTCATTGATATCCATCAGATCTGAGAATAAGGATTAATAAGTTTAATAAGTTTGAAATTTGGTGACAACTGATTCATCTCCCCTCTCAGTTGTTTGCCCTTGTGTTGCCAACAATTGGTATCAAAGCTTAGTTCCTTGGAAGAAGTTTAATAGTTTGAGGTGATCTGGGATGGCGACATACAAGAAGGATAGTCCAAGATTTGATGGAACAAATTATTCTTTGTGGAAGACTCGAATAGAGTGCCATCTGAGATGCATTGGTGAACCCTACTAGAGCATTAGAAGTAATAGGTATATTATTCCATTGAATGGTACTTATGCTAAGTATAATATCAGGGCCAAGGAAGCATTGTTGAGTGCTTTGACTAATACTGAGATGAAAAATGTTATGGATCTAAAGACTACTCATGAGATATTGAAAAAGTTGGAAACCTTGTATGAAGGTGATGATAATGTGAAGATTGCTAAGTTGCAGAGTCTAAAAGGGAAAAATGAAATGATGAGAATGGGTGATGATGAAAATGTTACTACTTTCATGCAAAGAGTGAATGAACTTGTGTGTGGTATCAGATGTGTTGGTGGAAAGTTGGAAGAATCATAAATTGTTGCTAAAGTGCTTAGATCCTTGCCTACTGCTTATAAAGTCAAAGCTATAGCTATTGAAGAAATCTGGACTGTAACAAATGTAACTAGAGATATGTTGGTTGGTAAGCTGACTGCTTTTGAGTTGAGCGAATTTGGTGATGCCCTTCCTAAGGTTGAATATGCATTTAAGGCTACTACTTCCGAAAGAGATAGATAGAGATATGATCCGAGTGAGAGTTCATCTAGAAAGACATTCAAGTATGAGGATGAAATTAGACATATTGAAGAAGAAAGAGAGCTAGAAGAGCTGGAAGCACTTATTATCAAGAGAGTATTGAGAGGAAAAGGTAAGTATGAAGGAAAATTTCCTCTTAAATGTTTTTCTTGCAATAAGATAGGTCATTTTCTATCAAACTGTTTGGAAAGAGATTCTAAACTAAGACATAACAAGGATAAATTTCAAAAGAAGTGTTGTTATGCTACTAATGAAGGTGTGATAGATGATGAATCTGATAAAGGTGAAGATGAATGGGTGTTTATTGCTATCAAGGAAAATAACCTTGTATCTACCCAATCTACTAGTTGTACAAATGTGGAGAAAACCCTAGTTGCTTGAGTTGAAGAGAAAGATAAATGGGTGATTGATAGTGGATGTTCACATCATATGACTGGAGACAAAAGTAAGTTTGTAAGCTTGGAAAGGTATGATGGTGGTGTTGTGATATTTGGTGATAACACAGTTGGTGTGATTTGTGGAAGAGGATGCATTTCTCTTGATGGTAAGAATAATACTGATGATGTCTTGTATGTGGAAGGTCTAAAGAATAATATTTTAAGTGTCAGACAGAGGGTTGATAAGGGTTACAATCTCTAGTTCAAGGATGGAAAGTGCATAATATTGGGATGTTCTGGAAATGTGATTGCATCAGGTACAAAAATAAGAGGTAATATCTTTCATCTAAATGTTGCTAGTAAAAGTTGTTTGATTGCTCAAGTTGATGAAATTTGGTTGTGGCATAGGAGAATGTGTCATGTTAACTTTGATAACATTGTCAAGATAAGTTCTACTAAGGCTGTGAGAGATTTACCTAATTTGGTAAAACCTACTATTATCATTTGCAAGGAATGTTAGTTGGGAGAACAAACCATAATTTCATTTTAGAGCAAACAAAATTGTTCAAATGAATTGTTGGAGCTTGTGCATACTAATTTGTGTGGTCCCTCTAGAATCAGAAGTTTACAAGGTTACAAGTATTTCATGTTGCTTATTGATGATTATTCAAGAATGATGTGGGTTACTTTATTAAGGGAGAAATATGAAGATTAAATGTCTGAGATCAGTTAGAGGTGGTGAATTCACTTCTGGTGAGTTTAATTCTTTTTGTGAAGAACATGGAATAAAGAGACAATTATTTGCACTGTGAACCCCTCAGCAAAATGGAGTTGCGGAAATGAAGAACATGACAATTGAAGATGTTTCTAGAACAATGATGCTAGAAGGAAATGTCCCTCATATCTACTAGAGAGAAGTTATGAGTACTGCTGTGTACACACTCAATTGGGTACAAATCAAAGGTGATACTGGTGAGACCCCTTTTGAGCTATGGACTGGTCAAAAGCCTACTGTTAAATACTTCAAGATATTTGGAAGCAAATGTTATATTAAGAGAGATGAAGACATAGGAAAGTTTGATATTAGGAGTGATGAAGGTATCTTTCTGGATTATTCTACTAAAAGCAAGGCCTACCGGCATTACAATGAAAGATTGAATAAAATGGTTGAAAGTGCAAATGTCAAGATTGATGAAGACTTAAGTACACCATCTAGAACCTGTGGCTATGAATCTAATGATCAGGATGATAGTACAAACCAAGGAGAGCACGTTCAGACTACAAATCAAGTGCAAATCAGTCCAGTAAATCAAGAAAATGAAGAAGAAGGAGAAACTAGTGGAAGCACAGAAGAGAGAACACAAGAGCCTGAAGTTGAAGAACATCCTAAGAAGACTCCAAGACACATAAGATTGAATCATTCAAAATATCATATTATAGGTGATAAGAACAAAGGTGTCTAGACTAGGAGAAAAATTGCAGAAGAATATTGGTTGATTTCAAAATCTGAGCCTACTAGTGTGAATGAAGCATGTAAAGATGAGCATTGGGTTGAATCAATGAAAGAAGAGTTAAAACAAATTGAAAAGAATGATACATGGATTCTTGTTCCCAGACCTAAGGATAAGAATGTCATTGGAACCAAATGGGTTTTTAGAAACAAATTGAATGAGCAAGGTAAAGTGGTTAGAAACAAAGCAAGATTGGTATGTAAAGGATATTCTCAGATGGAAGGAATTGATTTTGAAGAGACTTTTTCCCCTATTGCTAGAATTGAAGTTGTAATATTATTTCTTGCCTATGCTGCTTACAAGAACTACAAAGTTTATCACATGGATGTCAAATCTGCTTTTCTAAATGGTGAATTAGAAGAAGTGTATGTTGAGCAACCTGATGGATTCTAGTTGAGTGATAAGGAAGATATGGTGTGTCGGTTGAAGAAAGCATTGTATGGACTTAAGCAAGCCCCTAGAGCATGGTATGCCACATTGGACAAGTATTTGCTAAAGCTTGGATTTAACAAAGGTACTGCTGATAGTAATTTGTATTTCAAGATTGATCATAATAAAGATTTGATTGTTGAAGTCTTTGTTGATGATATCATTTTTGGAGGAGATGATGGTTTGTGCACGAAGTTTGCTAATGAGATGCAAAATGAAATTGAGATGTCTATGATTGGTGAGATGAAATTATTTTTGGGATTGCAAATTACTCAATTAGATAAAGGGATATTCATAGCTCAGTCCAAGTATGTGAAGGAATTGCTAAAGAAGTTTGGTATGGAAGATTCAAAGCTAGTTGGTACACCCATGGTGACCAGATGCAAGTTGACAATAGAAGATGATTCGCCAAAAGAAAATAAGACAAGATACATATCAATGATTGGTGGATTGATATATTTAACTCAAACTAGGCCTAGTATCATGAATGTTGTATGTATTGTTGCAAGATTTCAAGCTGATATGAATGAATCTCATGTGACTGTTGTGAAGAGAATTTTCAGATACTTGAAGGGAACAATTGACTTTGGCCTATGGTATCCTAAAGATGATGATCTTACTTTAAGTTCCTTTACTGATGCTAATTGGCAGGAGATGTAAATGATAGGAAAATTACTAGTGGTGGTGCATTTTTCTTGGGTAAAAAGCTAATCTCATGGTTGAGTAAAAAGAAAAATGCCATTTCTTTATCAACTATAGGGGCTAAATACATTGCTACTGCTAACAATTGTACTCAAGTATTATGGATGAAGCAAATACTAAGGGATATTAGAGTTGTATATGATGAGCCTATTGCTATATTCTATGATAATTCAAGTGCCATTAAAATTTCTCAGAATCTGGTGTTGCATTCAAAAAACAAGCATATATCTATCAAGTTTCACTTTTTGAGAGAAAAGGTAAGTGAAAAGGAAGTCAGATTGGAGTATGTGCCTACTAAGGAGCAAATTACATACATCTTTACCAAGTTGTTGCCTAAGGATACTTTTGAGTATCTCAGAGGGAAGTTAGGGGTGATTACCCCTCCTAATAAGAACTAAGGATGCATTTCTTTGCATCAATCCGTGCATTTCATAATCATATCTTAAATTAGATTGATGTCATGGTGGCTGCTACTCAAGGGGAGTATTCAGATGGTTCAAAAATTTAGATATGTGGTTCAGAGCTTAGAGATCTTTGAAATTGATGTCAAAGGGGGAGAAGAGTGATGTGTAAAATTGGTGATTATCTGGGGAAAAGAGCCTTGTGGGGCGAAAATCATGTGAAAGAGTTGAAGGAAAAATGAGTCAGAACATAAGCAGGAGTTAGTTGCGTTGATGGTGTTTTTCACATCATGTGTTTCCATCAATGCAAAAGGGGGAGATTATTGGATGTTGTGGTTGTGTTTCTAATATGTGGTTGTCATTGATGTCAACACTATTAGCATTAGTGCATTTGAAGTTGTATATGTCGAGGATATTGAGAAAATTGTAATGGAATGAGTTGTAGGTTGTCAGTGGTGAAGTGATGTTTTGTCTATCGGTGAGTTCCATACATTTTTTATCAAAGGTTGTAGACTAAAGGTTTTTTTGTTGAGTTTGTATAGTTTATCCACATTGAGTTTCAGAGATCCACGTGAAGATTTAATCGAGTTATGAAGATTTTTATTTTGATAGTTTTTTTGTTACCTCAATTTGTGTTCCTAAATAAAGATTATGTGATTCCAGTTAGTTCAGCTGCTGCAGATGCTTCTCTGGTAATTCATGATGCTTGTGGATGTTTCTAGATCATGCTCTATCTATGTTGCATGTCTGCGTTGATCGTTGTGCTCACAATACAAGATTTTCTCTTGAGTGTTCATGTTTTTCATGTTCTTGGCCGACAAGGTGTTGAAGCGTGTTGTGGATCTTTGAGGAGAAATTAATTGAAGTATTTTTGTGTTGGTGATGTTGTTTTGGGTCTTCACTATGTTAAGACCGACCTTGGTTGATTCATATTGAAAAATTATCTATTGTTTTAGGCTGATAGTTTTTATTCATTTTATTATTTCATTGTGGCCGACTAGTAGCGATGTAATTTCATGTTACAGATATATAAGAGTGATTGTTTATTTGAATTGTAGAGAGCTAGGAGGAGTGCTTGTGTATGAGATGTGTGAATAATGTCCTAATAATTTGAAGGTAGAGTAGAGAGTGAAGAAGAGTGAAGAAGTGTTCATGTGCTTAACTGGAACTGTAATTAGGTATTAGCAGATGTTATTTTCGTTCAAAATCCGGATGGTTGTAATCCAAATCTCTCTGTAAGACAGTGTGTCTTCCTTTGTAATTGAGCAGTGAGGTCTAGGTAGTGTGCCTGAATGCATGTGCATTCCCCATTTATTCTTCTTATACTTTTAATAGGGTATAATCTTGTGGACTGACCTCCACTGTGGTTTTTCCCCTAACAGGGTTTCCACATAAAAAATCTTGGTGTTATGTGTATTTTTGATGTGTTGTTGATTCATGCTTTCATTGATATTGATCAGATCCGAGAATAAGGATTAATAAGTTTAATAAGTTTGAAATTCGGTGACAAATGATTCACCCCACCTCTCAGTTGTCTGCCCTTGTGTTGCCAACAATACCAAGAGTTGACCAACTTGTTTACTTATTGACCTAGACTTGAGACCCTGTCAATTGAGTTTTCACTTTTAACCTGCTAAAATTGTTTCCGATTGTTTCACCAAAGGTTGACGGTGATGATTGATTTATTATGAGTGGATTTTTATTGCGGGTGAAAGCGAGATGGGATGGATGGATTTTTTCAAACATTTGTATGTTTTTGAAATGTTTTGAGGTTGTTTTTGGTATTTTGAGATTTTTCAAATATTTTTATTTTCAAAATTTCTAATGTTTTGGGGTTTTTTGAGATCTTGACCAAGAGACTAACCTAAAGACCTATCCTAGGGGCCTCAGGGACTGATCAACATATTATCCTTGCCTACATTATACACACAGAGACCATGTAGTTTGACAGACTCATACTCAATTATTGATGAGATATGAACAAATGGATTTGCCAATTTATTATGACAGACTCCTAAAGGACCAACCTAAGTGTCTTAGGGGATGATCAAAGATCAACCTTACCTATGTTCAGAGCTCAGAGACTCATAGTTTGACAAGACAACTATGTTTTTCTTTTTCTGATTTTTGACCGGTTTTTGGATTTTGATATGTTTTGAATGTTTTTTTTGGATTTTTGGATTTTTGGATTTTCTAATGTTTTTTGATTTTTTGATTTTGGGAATACTTCAAGAATATACACGAATCCGATCCAATGAGAACATTTCCCGAACGTGATGCAATAGACTAGTCCGATAAAGGAAAGATAAACTAACTTTAAGAATGGGCTAACTAGTACTAGGAGGGATCATGATACGAACAAAGGATCAAGATATGATGCAGATGCAAGTGATGCAGATGCAAGTGGATGAGAGATGGAAATAGATGGAATGCAATGGATGATGGAAGCGTGATGGATGAATGATGCAGAGCAAGCCACAAAGATCTTGGTGGATGGAAAGTGTTTATTTACACAAGGTTCCTGTTTGCCAAGTTTTCACCAAGGTACTTGCCCAAAGCACCACGAAAGTGGTTTTCACTATAGGATGATTTTTCTTCTTTACTATTTTCAATCCTTTTTCTGATTTTTTTTGGATTTTTATGTTTTTTGATTTTTTTGTATTTTCTGGTTTTATACCTTAGAAGTTTAGGCATAATTTTTTTAAAGATGGGAGCTATTCATGGGTTCATGCAGAGGTTCTCCTTTGGGTGTTGATAGCTAACATGCCCCTAACTTGTAGCTTGTTGTGATGATGAAGGGCCCCAACCAATTGGGTTCAAATTTTCCCTTGCTGTCTGGATTTAGAACGTTCTTTTGATTCTCCTTCAACACAAGCTCTCCTACTTGGAAGGTCCTACTTCTGATCTTGTTGTAACTCTGCTTGAGTTGGTTTTGATAGAATTGTAAATTGTTTAAGGCATCCATGCACCACTCATCTAGTAGTTCCAGCTCGTTTAACCTTCCCACCTAATATTCTTCATCTGTGATAATATTTTGCAATGATATTCTCAGGGATGGGAGCTCGATATCAATGGGGAGTATGGATTCTAATTTTTAGACCAGGGAGAAAGGGGTTGCACCTATTGGTGTGTAGATACTTGTTCGGTAGGCCCATAGGGTGGGATTCAATTTGAGGTGCCAATCACGACCAACTTCATTGACTATTTTCTTGAGGATTTTTAAGATGGTCTTATTTTTAGCTTTAGCTTGGCTATTTCCTTGGGGGTAGTACGAAGTTGAAAAGCGATGTTGGATATTAAACTTGTGGCATAGGTCACGAAAATAATAGTTTTTAAAAGGTGTCCCGATATCTAAGATAATGGCTTGAGGGACACCGTAGCAACAAATTAGGTAGTTCAGGATGAACTTGGATATCTAATTTCTTGTGATATAGGTCATAGGGATGGCTTCCACCCACTTTGTGAAATACTCCATGGCTGTAATGATGAACTTATGTCCACTAGATGAGGTAGGGGTAATTTTTCCAACAAGATCGAGCCCCATTCTGAAAAGGGCCATGGTGTAACAATCGGGTGGAGCTCCTAAGTTGGTGCATGAATGAGATCCCCATGCTGCTGACACTGCAAACATATTTTAACATAATTGTGAGCTTCCCTTTCCATTGTAGGCCAATAGTACCCAGTCCTCAACAATTCTTAGCTAAGGTCATACCACTTGAATGTGAACCACGCATTCCGTTGTGTACCTCGATTAAAGTGGTCAAAACTTGCTCATCGATTAGGCAATGTAAAAGGGTTCCTTCAATGCTTCTACAGTATAAGGTATCTCCTAGGATGACAAAATGGGATGACTTCTTGACAAAGGCTCTTTTAAGGTTTGATATTATGTCAGTGGGGAGGACTCTTATTCTCAAGTAGGTGTATATATCATGATACCATGGATCACTAGGACCAACAATTTTGCACACAAACTCAGACTCCAGTACCTCAAATGTTGGTACGAGAAGTTGCTCTACAAGGAATTCCTTCTTTGGGACATTGCGTGGGACATCTAAGAGTGATCCGATCATTTCCATGACATCTGTTGCTCTGTTATTTTCTCTTGGTAGTTGCTCAAAGGTGATATCAATGAAGAACTCCTTGAGGCTTTCCACCAGTTTCTTATAGGGAGTCAACTTGTCATCCTTTGTTTGATACTCACCATTGACCTGGTTGATTATGAGATGTGAGTCTCCATAGACTTTGAGTGCCATAATCTACCACTACACTGCAATTCTTAGCCCTATGAGAAGAGCCTCATATTCTGCAATGTTATTTGTGCACGGAAATGACAACTTGTATGATTTAGGTATGCAATCCCCTTGTGGAGTGATAAAGAAGATCCCTTCTCCTGATTTGTGCTGTGTGTAGGATCCATTAAATTACATTTTTTAGTGATCTGCTACACTTAGGTTGAAGATTGATTCGTCAGGGAACTCTGATACAAGTGGATTCTCTGAGTATATCGGTGCTTCCTCCAGTTGATCACAATTTCTTGTGCTTTAATGGCCTTGTGTTCCATGTACTCAATGTCATGCTCTGTCAGGATCATAACCCATTTATTCATTCGTCCTATGATAGTTTTTTTAGAAAGCAAGTACTTGAGCAGGTCTATCTTTGCAATGAGCTTTATTTGATGTGTTAGCATGTAATGTCTGAATTTTTGAGCTGTGAACACAATTTACAAGCAAGCTTTCTCAATGGATGTGTAGTTCAGTTCATGCCCCACCATGGTCCTACTGATGTAATAAATGGCTCTTTCTTTCCCATTTTCATCGTGTTGTGCTAGGAGAGCGCCAAGGGCCACTGTTGTTGCTGATATGTACAAAATCAAGGGTTTTCCTAGAATTTGTGGCATGAGTACTGGTGGTGTGAGAAAGTACTCCTTGATCTTGTTGAAGGCCTGATCACATTTCTTGTCCCATTTGTATGCTACCCCCTTGTGGAGTAGATGAGAGTATGGGATATCCGTGTCTGCTAGTTGCACTATGAATTAGCGGATGGACTGGAGTCTTCCTTGTAGGCCTCTTAGTTCTTTCAATGTTTTTGGTACCTCCATTTCAAGGATTGCTTTGAATTTGGCAGGTTCTACCTCTATTCCTCTCATGGATACAATGTACCCTAGGAGCTTGCCTGATTGTACCCCGAAGACACACTTTTTTGGATTTAATTAAACCTTGCACTTTTCTAGCCTGTCAAAGATGGAGCTTAGAGATGGTATTTAATCTCGATGTTTCTTTGACTTGGCCAATATGTCATCCACATAATCTTCCACAATTTTGTGGATCATATCATGAAAAATTTAGTGTCATGGAACTTTGATAAGTAGCTCCTACATTTTTTAGCCCAAATGGCATCATATTCCAGCAATATGTCCCCCATGGACAAGTGAAAGTCATTTTGTGTTGGTCATCCTTAGCTATCATGATCTGATTGTAACCTGAGAATCCATCCATTAAGGATAGCATCTCATGTCCTATTGTCATATCCACAATCATGTCAATGTTTGGTAGAGGGAAGTTATCCTTGGGAAATGCTTTGTTTAGGTCTTTGAAGTCCATGCAGATGCAGATGCCCCTAGTGGGCTTTGAAACAGGTATATTTGAGACCCATTCTAAATAATCAATCGACGTATGAACCCTACATCTAGGAGGTTTTGTAATTCCATTTTGACCAACAATATGATCTGGGGATGCATCTTTCTTAGGTTTTGTCTCACTAGCTTTGCTTCGGGATATACAACTAGGTGATGAACCACAACCTCTAGATCGAGGCTGGGCATGTCAGCATAGGTCCATGCAAAGTTTATCTTTCTTTATTTTAGGAACGTGGCTAGAAGTTCTTGTTCTTTTGTGAGAAGTGATTCTGCATAGAATGTTATGTGTTGCATTTTCTCTTTTCCCAGGTTGACTGGGTTGCACTTCTCTGCTATGACCATTGACTTCTCTTGATGATGGCACTAAGAGGAAGATTGAATCCTTCATCCCTTGGTGCCTTAGATAGGTTTTCACCGTTGGATGCATCCTTTATTTTTACTATTTTTGGGTCAGAGAGTGCCACAGTGTGGTTTTCACTCAAAGACCTAGATATTATTCTCAAATTTTCACTTTTACGACTGAAGGATTCAATCATTTCCCCGTAATAGACATGTTTTTCCAACATGATGTTGAACCCAACTTTTTGATCTCCATATGGTATCATAGCCCACAATCCCATGAATTCTGAGAGTGCCTCATCATTTTCAAATGTGTTCAAAATTGGTGGTCCTTGTTGGTTGTAATCGATGAGATGGGGATAAACTAAGTTTATTTCATGGGTTTGATTGGTTGACTCAAAATATAGGGTACTAATCATGAGAAGGGAGGAATCTTCAAAAAGAATGGGTAAGTTAGTTATAGGATCCTCATCACTACTGCACACATCATTTATGTCGAAGGTAAAGTTGTCTATGACTCGACCTGTGGATACTAGTAATTGAAGGGTGAATACTGATAGCTGAGGGGGAGTTTTGACCTTTCTAACCAAGGAGCCTTTTCCAAGTATGGTTACCTTTGGAGGGGTACATCTGAGGCCAATATTTCTCATATGCTTCTCTGGAATGAGAGGTACTAGAAGCCCATTGTCATTCTGTCCAAGTTTCTTGTTTTTGTTATAGCCCATACCATGTATCATTTGTAATCCTTTGTTGCTCTCATCCATGGGAAGATCAGGTGTGGGCCTTTCATCTTGGTACAACAAGCTTGATATGTCTTTCTCATCTACTATTTCTTGACTTAGATCTCCCCAACATCTAAATCTAGAAGGGTCTGCTCAGAAGGTTTGGGATGATGTTTCAGCTGGTTGGGGTTTCCTGTGAGACCTAGGAGGTTGAAGTAACTCTCCTATTACGAAAGCACTTTTCTTCATTTTATAATCCCCACACCCATTGTCTTGGATAATGACCTTGATTTTAGAGATATCAGGAATGGCGGGTGTCTTTGTCTCAGAAGTGGAGGCCAAGGTAGCTGGGTCGACATATGGAGTTGTAGGGCCTTCATCATTCTTTGGGACTTGGGGGATTTTGTAATTTTTTTCTTCCAAATTCTTGCAGTAAGCAAAGGGCTCGAGGTCACCATGGACCATGACCTTTTGATTTTGATATGGGAATTTGATGCACTGATGGAAGGTTGATGCAACAACTTGCATCCCATGAATCCATGGATGACCCAGGAGAATATTATAAGTTAAATTAAGGTCAAGAACCTAACATGTGGTTTCCATAATGGCTGGCCTTACTTGAATAGGGAGCTGAATAGTGCCCTGAGACACTCTTTCCTGATCATAATATGCTCTGATTGTTATACCTTTACCTTTTTCAATGGAGTCCTCAGAGAATCCCAAATTTTTTATCAACTTGAGAGAATAGATATTTAGACCTGTACCCCCATCCACCAAGACCCTTTTGACTTTATTTTTATGAAGTAGGACTTCAAGATTGAGTGCACGATTATGAGATGGTTGGGTGGGGAAGTCCTAGTCAGAGAACGCTAGGAGATTTGGGGTGGTGATGTTTTCGACCATAGCTTGGAACTAGTCAACATCAAGATCCGTGGAGATGGTGGATGAAGCCAATGCTTCCTCTAGGATTTTTCTATGTGTGGGTGATATCTTCAGCAACTCCATGATTGTGATCTAAGCGGGGGTTCTTTTCAGCTGGTCCAAGACAGTGTAGCCATTAGGAACGGATCTTGGATTTGAGGTGGATGCTCTAGGTGGATGGGATGACCATGCATTGGTAACTTTGTCGCCACATGTGGTGACTCCACAATCAACTTTGGCTCCCTTGATGCTAACAACAGTGACCCATTCATCTAGGGATGCCACAACATGATCATACACATGGTTCACATTGGCATACTTTGTCTTTGCTTTGTTATGATCTGACATCGGATTCGTGTATATCTTAAGGTCTTGATTTCTAGCTAGTTGTTCAACGTTTATGACCTATTCATCGATGAGGTCTTGGATTAAATTTTTCAGCCTCATGCAATTGGCTGTGGTGTGCCCCTTGATTTTGTGAAAATCACAAAGGTGTTTTTCATTATACCATTGTGGTTTCACTTGGAGCTCTTGATAATTCTCATAAGTGAGAATTTTGATGAGATTTTTGTTTACCATTTTCTTCATGACTGATTTAATTGGTTCCCCAAGGTCAATGTATTTTCGCTTGGGGGGGTATTTGTTTTACAGGGGTGGTCCCCCTTGATTATTCTAGTTGTTGATTTGATTATTGGGTGGTTGTTGTGATACCGCATTGTCTTGCGTGTTGTTTTGATTGTTGCCTTGCAGTTGTTGGTATGATTGCATGTTTTGTTTTGGAGCATTGATTATGACCTTGGCATCCACCACACCATCATTAGTGATGTTCCTTTTCTTCACCCATGTGCAAGGTTTTTCATTATAGCTAGTCGATGGGTAGTTGTCTTGATGTTCTAGATATGTGGGTGTCCCCCTTGTGTAATAAGGGATCATTCGATATTGAGTGCCTTGGGGATCAAATGGTCGTACGTGGTGATACATTGCAACTTAAGATGGAATGCCAAGGTTTTCTCAAGATTGGAAATGATGGTACAAACTTGTTGTTCTTCTGGCATGGCCCATTTGCTCCTATTGGCCTTGGATCGCCATCTTTGCAAGAAGGAAGCGAATGATTCCTCCTTAGCTTGTTTAAGAGAAAATAGTTCCTCTAGACTCACATCCATACCTATATTGAATGCATCTACAATCTCTTGGAACTTTTTAATTCTAGGAAGAAGGCGAGAGAGCCATTCCATGGCAGGACCAACCAAACTTTGAGGGAATAGCTACATTAGATAGATATCATCGTATGCAACCTCCATGCAATGTACTTGGAATTCCTTGATGTGATCTTTAGGATTACCTATCCCACGATAATTGTCAAATTTAGGGATTTCAAACCCCTTTGGGAATGGTCCCATTGCAAGGCTCTTGTCGAATGGATAGGGGCATAGATTACTTGGTGTATTTGTTGTTTTCCCTAATTGGAGATTGAGCACTTGTTGTGAGAGAAATTTGATTTGTGTTGTCACGTCGTGTTGCAGATTAGGCGGTGGAGCGAGGTGTTTTGAGGTGGTTGAGGTGTTTGAGTGATGGGTGGAGTGTTGGGTATGTTTGTGGGAGTTTGTTGAGAGCTTTGTTGTGTGATCAAGGCTTACTGATATTCTTGCATTTTTTGTTGCACCAACAATGCTTGTTGTTGGTCTTGTTGTTGATGTGCCAACAATGCTTGTTGTTGGGCTAATAGTTGTTGCACTTGATATTGTTGCAAGGCTTTCTAATATACTTTCTACTGAGCAACTTGATACTGTTCTTGCACCTGTGCTTGTTGAGCTTGGTATTGGGCTTGAGCTTGAGCTTGTGCTTGTTGGGCAACTTGTGCAGCCTGGGCACCCTCTGCATCTTGTGCAACTTGTGCAACTTGAGTTGTTTGAGTTGCTTTCATAGCCTGGGTAGCTTGGGCAGCTTGTTGTTGTTGCAACAAAACTTGAGCTTGGGCAACCTGTTGTGCTTGTTGTGCTTGTTGCGCTTGTTGTGCAGCTTGTTGTGCAGCTTGCGTGTTTTGTGTTTGTTGAACTTGGAACTGTTGAAGTGCCTTTTGATAGGCTGTTGAGCTGCTTGCAACATGGTGCTATATTGGTTGGCCACATTTGGTCTTGGCGGTGGCAGCGGAGGATTCAAAATGGTGTTCATTGTTGTGATGAGGGGTGTCATTGTATTGATGATAGGGATTTGCGTAGTGGATGGTGTGATTGATATGTTTGGTCCTTGAAAGACCAAATTTATGGATGGTGTAGTGATTGCTTGGGTTGCTTGGATGGTTTCCACCTGTTGTTTTGATATCGATTTGGCAAGATCGGAGGATTCAGTATGATGTTTTGATTCATGAGTGGGGGGTTGTTTTTACTTTGTTGATTGAGAAGTGGTAAAGGGGGTTGCCCTAGATGGATGAGTGGTGTAGGTGTTAATGGAAAAGTTGGGAGTGGTGGAAAAATGGGTGGTGTGTTCCCTTAAGGAAATGATGATGATGAGGGGTCAAAAATTCCCCCTTGTCCAAATAGCCCACCTTCTCCTTGTGAGGTCATAGGGAGAAAGGTTTGTATGTTGAGAGGATATGCCAGTGTTGCATAAAAAGAGGATGGGTCATTGGGGTCATGAAAGACAAGTGGAATGTATGGGTGTAGCGGATTCAATGGGACGGATTGACCCAATATGGTATTTGCATCTAAATCTTGGTTGTTCACAAGAGTGTGTGTTTGTAGTGCATGAAGCAATGAGCTCCCCTTGTTGAGAATTGATTGAGTTGGAGCAATGGATGATGTGATTTGTGGGATGGTTTGAGTGATGCTTTGAAATGGAGGTGTGGATGATATTGGTGGCATAATCCCAAGAAGTTTCTCCACAAGACTGCTCACATCATAGTCGGAAGGGAGTTTAGCCCCTTCTTTGGCCAATTCTAGCATTTATTGTGAAGGATTAAGTTTCATCATGGCATTGAAAATTTTGTGAGTCTCAGGATTTTGGACCATTTCAATAATCTCATCTTGAGTCATCCCTAAGAAATTGTTGGTGATGTCCTCCACTTGGCCACCTTCCTCTTGATGATCTTGTGGAAGTGGAGGAAGATTGAGCATGGGATTGCTAGACCCAATGGGATTCATTTTAGGAGCAGCTTGACCCAAGTCACTCGAAGTGGATGTTTCTTTGTTTATTTCGATGTTCTTCTTGTGTTGAGATCTAGTTTGGACCATAAAGTGAGGATCAATTTTTAGGAATGTGCCTCTAACTCCTTGGATTGATCTAAACTTTAGGTGCAAAAAGAAAGTCTAAGATATTAAGGATCAAGGGGATGATGATGAGATAATGAATGATGAATGATTGGTGGATGATTGGAACTCTTAGAAAACCTTGAAGAGGATACTAAACTTTAGGAATTTTTTATTAATGTTGGGTTTGATTTTGGATTGATTTGATTTGATTTTGATTGGATTTGGTTTGGATAATGAACTCATAAACTCTAAGAGGTTGGATGTTTTCCTAGAGTAAACTTGTACACAAGATGATAATTTAACTAAGTGTGTAAAGAAGGATTCATCTACACACACCTAGTCAAACAAGATGATTTTGATTTGATTCAAAAGATTTTACCAATGTTTAACATAAAGGATTTTTTCAAGATTTCCAAGAGTTGTTTGTGAGGCGAACTTTGATTTTGATTTTTGGAGATGGATGAAGGTTTTGATTTTGATCCTAAGAGACTTAGAGA
Organism: Sequoia sempervirens; assembly: GCA_007258455.2. Lineage (NCBI taxonomy): Eukaryota > Viridiplantae > Streptophyta > Pinopsida > Cupressales > Cupressaceae > Sequoia > Sequoia sempervirens. Next base: position 440,658,313 of record VDFB02000015.1, read on the forward strand.
GACTTTGTTTACTAGACCAAGGTGTTGAAGAACATGCCAATACTTCCTATGTGAGATACTCAAACCTTTGAAAAAGTGTTGGATTTTGAAAATAGTAAAGTGAATACAAATTTGGATTGTTCCTTGATGCACATTTGTAAAAGTTGAATGCCAATCTTTCTCTAAATTTGTAAAGCATAGACAAATGTTTCTTGCGAGGCTTTTGACTAAGACCTTTGGACTTTGGTTTTCAGATTTAGATCTTTCATGAAATCATTTGAAAGAGAACATGTGTGGGGTCCAATTATTTCTTATCTTTGCTTAATGAGTTCTTTTTACCACAAACAAATTCTTGATTAGGTTTTCAAACTAAATGTCTAATGTCCCAATTTCTTCTCATCCCACAAAATCCATTGTGTGGAAATCAAGGAAACTAAGGTAATAGTTAACTAATGTTGACTTTAGTGAAAGAAAATTGAGATGTAAATTCAAATGCTTAGAAGCCTCTAAGGATAGAATCCCTAGGGCAAGCAATAGCACTTGGATTTTGTCAAAGGTATTTGCTTTCTCTAAAGGGTTTGAAATTTGATGATCATGGTTGACTGTTTGTTTTCCAATGTTTAAGATCCAAGCAAAGTGTTTTGATTCCAAGAAAATGAACAACCCTATGGATAGTCAAGAGGCAATATTTGTTGAATCCCCAGTTGGATAAATCCAATTGTGCTTATTCTTGGTAGATGATTGAAAGCTTGACCATACTAGCTCCCCTCCATGACACTCACTTCTATGGGTCAACCAAGCTTTAGTACCCATGAAAATCCCATGGCATACTTCTCATCTCTACCAAGAACCGCAAAAATGTGGGGTGGCTTCAAAACGACTGTTCTTGTACCAACAAATAGATAAGGATTTGACCTTCTAAACAAATTGGTTCTTAGTCAGGGTGATCGGGGACATGGCACCTTACGAGTGTCCAACAAGCTACTAAAGGCTTTAATCAATCCTACTAGGGGCTCTTATACTTTTTAAGGTAGTACCCATTTTGAATGACACTATACGACTAAGGCCTACATACCATTGGACTTGACGATTTAGTCTTATCCTTTTATATACTGGCTCAAGTGAAAAACTGGTTGGATTCACCTTCGAGTTCTCCTTTCGGATGTGTCTCTTAGGTAGCCCCCTCTAAGGGTAAACAAAAGTGAGCAAGCACATCCATAGTTCGATCGATCTTTGTTTACGTGAACAAAGAGAGAACACACACGATATACTCCACTCACACTAGCAAGCTTTGTTCAATTTTAAGATTCGAAATTGAAGTGTGGAGGCAATATTTTATACAACTTAATATCACCAAAATAATTTTTATTCTCAAGATCGTTGTGAGGTGCGAGAGAAGCGCACACGCCTTTTAAATGATATTACTTTGTACAAGAGATTACAAAACACAAAAACCACATGTTCATTTTAACCTTCAAAGCAAGAATGGATTCTTTTTAAGCACCAAGATTGAAATGTGAAATTTGCTTCTTCAATTTTAAAACCCCCAAACAAACTCTAGTAAGTTCCTAAAGTTCTTTTTCGTCCCTTTGATTTGTTTTTTTTAAGCCCAAACGAAAATTATTGAGTCCTACAAAGCTTGAAGATGACAAGTTCTTAGAAATTGGATTATAATTGCTCCCCAAAGTGTTTAAAAACACTTGATGCAATAGAGTGAAGATGCCATAAGAAGTCTTGCTTTCATTTCCTCCTTCCCTTTGAATCACTCCAACATACAAAAACTGGTTAAAAACTACAAAAAAAGAGTCAAAAACCAGTTAGAAGTCAAAGATGATTAGAACTCAAAAAGCACATGTTAAAATTAATTTGAAAACTTCCTTTTACCCCACCCCAGTGGTGCAGTCTGCGATGGCGGCGCAGTCTATGATGGCGGCACAGTCTACAATGGCGGCACAGTTTGGAAGAGGTCCGCGGCATTCTAGTGAAACCAATGACGCTCTGTGAAGAGACAGTGAGTGCGATTGCGGCGCTATTTCACCAAGCAGTGCAGTTTGGAGTTTGAGTTGGTTGGGCTGAGTGGAAATGGTTTCCATCATTGCATTTTGTAGTTTGAAAGCATTGCTAAATAGCACCGTTGGACTGATAGCGGTGCAGTTTGACTCTAACAACGACACACTTTCCTGTAGACACAAAAATTCAGAAAAGAGAGGAATTATGGTGAAAAAATGTGTTAATTTCTTCAAATTCACCCTCCTTCTAGCGCCAAAATATGAATGGTGATCCTAGACTTGCACAAACACAAACAACAAACACACTATTAGTCCAATATGCAAGTTAAAATCATCATTCCCCATAAGATTCATTTGAAATATTAAGAACAAGAAATAACATGAAGAACACAAATAAAAGCTATCTAATCTTGCTCAAAACAAACAAACTCTTAATCCCATGGGGGAATTGGTGCTATTTTGATGTGGAAAATAGCCCTTTCCCAATTCCTAATCAAGTTTGATGATGAATTTTGATGATTGATGCTCTTTGATGAAATTTTCTCCATAACCTAGCTATGAAATGATGAAAAACTATGAAAATGGATGAAGATGGATGAACTTTGCTCAAAACATGAAGATAATAATGTTGCATGAAGTTGTGGATCAAATGCCTAAGATTGTGGATCTCAAATTAGTAAAAGAGCCTTCTATTTATAGAAGAGAAAGATGGAAGACAAAGCAAAATGGATGAATGTGGGATCAAACACCAACCAATAGCACAATGCCACTTGTCAACATGTGAGTGGACAAAGGTGGAGCACATTTTGATGAGTGTGCACATTAATGTTATTAGGTGGAAATTCAAAATTGGAGAAGTGACATGTTGGAGGGAGATGAAAAAAGAATTAAATGCCACTTGGCTCAAGAAAAGGACATGTAAGAGGCCTTTAATGCCTTGTTGGATGGACAAGTCCTTTTGGGGGGAGATTTTCAAATTTGAGGATTATTCCAACTTTGATGCCTTTTTGAATGATGATTTAATAAATCAATAAATTGATTACTTGCACAAGTTGCAAAAATCTAGAGGATTTGAGGGATTAGTTTTAGTATTAATTATGATTTGATTAATTTATATGATAATTAGTTTATTTGACAATTTGATTTAGATTTTAGGATTTAAATAAATCAAAATGAGAGGAATAATGATTTTAGACTTAATTAAATAAAGTTTGATTTATTTAATTAAAGAGAATGGTGTTAGATTTAAATTAAATAAATATTAAGTTATTTAATTTAAAGGGAATGACTTTAGAACTTAATTAAATAAAATGAACTATTTAATTAAAAGAGGGACTATAGGATTAATTAAACAAAATTGATTTATTTAATTAATAAGAGATAATGATTTAATTAGATAAAATGGATTTATTTAGTTAAAAGACAAAGTATGATGAATTTAATCAAGTAAAGATTATTCGATTAAATGATTAGTAAAGGAGATGATTCATGATGAACTAGTGTTAGTAAATGAGATCAAGTGTATAGGATCAATTGGTATATTTTATGTGTCTATAACCCAAAAGTGAAAATTCATTCTTAGAAAAATGTTAAAAAAATAGTTTACCTTGTTTTTCCCTAAAAATTCCCCTATAACACCCCAAACTTCTTAGCCAAAAATATTTTTTACAATTTTTAAAGTTAAATATTTAACATGTTCACTAAAAACTATAATTTTATAAGTGATATAATTTGAAAAATAAGGTTAATAGATAAATTTCACTTTTTTCACATTGATAACTTGAAATTTTAGTGTGTGCATTATTTCTAAGATATGTTTTATTTTCATATATTGAACACTATTAAATTACAAAAGAAAACAACGTTCAAAAAAAGAGATTGTCAAAGAGGAAAATAAATGAATCGTACAACAATACAACAAACTTAGCAAAAAAAAAAAAAAACAAAGAATAAAGACAAATTTATGCATTTTCAATTCATAGACTAAATTTTTAACCTTGGTAAACATTAATGCCAATATAAGACAAATAATGTTACCACCCAAAAGACCAATTCCACCTATAATTACCTAGTTATCATCCTTATCTCATACAATAGTTTTTCAACCTTTAAATCGAATGAGTTTATTATGCCTCGACGTACTTTTATATAATAATGCGAATTGGGTAACGGTATTTGCACGTTTTTAAATACCTTCATACGCATATGATTTTCGTAGAATAATGTATATACGCTTATTTATTTATTATAAAAGTCTACTTTATTGTCGGAGGGAATTCTAATGGTCTGTTTTTTATAATTAAAAATATTAGTTTATATTTTGAAGAAGTCTTAATAAAATAACATTCAATTAACAGCAATATATTTATAAAATATACAATTTTATTTTTTAAATATTGTAATCTTGTATCTTTCTTTTAAATTATAAAAGTTTCGTCTTTACTATAATGATTGGTATAATCCTTTAGGAACTTAAAAGAAATTAAATATAAAATATGGAAGAAAAAAATATTATAATTATTTAAGGAGTTCATACATACCTAAAAATTGAATTATATTAATATTTTTTAATCGTGGGATAATAAATAATATATTAGTTAATAATATTTAAATAATATAATTTTATTTACAGTTATTATAAAATTATTATTATATAATTTGTTATTCTTATTTAATATGTTCAATAACTAAATTATAATATTCTACAATTTTTAATTTACTCAAAATTATTTAGTCTAAGGTTGAATGTTTTAATTTATGACACAATTTTTTAACGATAATCTAATTTCATGATAAACTTTGTTTAATTAAGTTCAAGGTTTTTTTTTATATGAATCCAATGACTAGTTTATGTGATCAACTAGTCACATTTATGGAAAGACGTGCAAGACAATTGCAACATTTGAAGTCCTTAGATCATTTATTTTATTTTATTATTATTATTATTATATTGTTATTATATTCTTATATTATTCTTATCTTATCTTATCTTAAGTTAGATCATTTTTTGCTTTTTGATTTTATTAATATTATATTGTTATTAAATATTATTAGATTATTCTTATCTTATCTTATTGCGGCTTTTTTATTTTATTATTATTATATTACTATCATTATCTTATTATCATATCTTATCTCATCTTATCTTATCCTTGCTTTTTGACTTTATAATTATTATTTAAATGATTATTAATTATTGTGAATGTAAAATTCTTCAAGCTCCCTTCAGGTGTTTTTTGTGTTTTGCTAATTACCAACCTAACCCTCATATGTTCAACTTGCTCCCATTAGCCTTTCATCAGGCTTCTTTTTGCTATACTCTATCGACTGCTTCCATGTGTCTGCTCAGTGCACCTCGTACCAAAGGCTTCCTTCACTCTTCTATCGGCTCCCGCTATGCTTCTACGGGTCTTCACCACAGGCTATTTTTAATTGCTTCCCTTCACTTTCTAGTCGGACCCCACCTGCAAGCCACGTAGCCTCCATTTGCACAAACTTTTGGCAGACCCCACATACGGTGCCGATAGTAGAAGTGCTGCTACGTGTCTTCTCAGCACAAGCTTTCATCAAAGGGAAGGGAGAATGAACCACAAGCTACAAATTGCTGCCACACATCCTTTCAACAGGAGTTCTACCGAGAAGAAGGATGAAGCGAGCAACGGTATGCGACATGTTGTCGCGTGTTGTAACTGCCTCTATTGGAAAGTGACACTTGTCTACATGAGATATTGTTGGATCACTGCCATCATTTGTAGGGGATGCATCTGGCTGGGAAGCATCTATATGCCATGGCCCAAACATTTTATGTTACAACGACCGAGGGAAATCATTGTTGTGGCCATCATTGCTTAAGATACTGAATCTTTTCTATTACAAGCTTGCCAGATGGTGGATTGTTGGCTATAAATACTGCTTCTCACTTCAAAAAATGAGTTCAGAGTATGTAGAAAAATTAAAGAGAGACACCAGGCCTTTAGTATTGTTTTTAGATGATTATATGAAACTTTCAGACTGTGCCATTGTTTGGCCTTTCTATTTTTCTTATGTTATTTGATAAGACATTAATACTATGCCATTATTCTCTGGATTGTTCATTTGCAAGAGCTTCTATGATTTTATATACAAGTTGCTGGTTTAGATCATCTATTTGACTCCTCTTTTCAGTGAATGTATGTGATAATCATTTTATGTCATTAGATGAACTGTTCAAATCTTTATTTTTGATTTTTGTGATTCTGAAACATAGCAGATTGCTGACCGGGCTCTTGAATCTAATCCCAAAGGATAGATTTACCATGCCCTTATCTACATCTTAGCGCATCGCCTTAGTTAGATTTTCATTTTATATATTTGCTTCCTTTTCCCATTCAAAACCCTAGTTATAGAAGAAGCCAACTTCTTTAAAAATTCAGAGATCACATAGTTTAGCGCAATTGGTCCCCCCATTAACTGAGTTTCCCATAAAGGTTGTTACCTTGCCAATTTTTGGCATCAACAATTTCCTTTTTACTGGCACGCTCGGTGGGACTTGCTTAAATGAATCTAAATTCAAAGAGGGTGTATGAACCATCGACCTGTTACTAGGTCCCAAACAACAAATAATCTCGGTTTGCTAGTACCGCCATTAGGAACAGTACAGGCCTCAACCCAACTAGTGAATGTTCCACTTCCTCCGCCCCTATCGCTAGCCATGTTGCCTGCTACCAATAGAAATTATGTGGCATGGGACGCCAGAAGTCCTCTTGTTGCACCAGTAGCACCTGCCATTTGGGCCCCTATCCTAGTCACCGCTCTAAAAGCTATACATAAGTTCACTAGAGATGGCTCATGAATGTCGTTCAAACATCTGAAAGATCTTGCATACATATTTTTGGTGCATGGAATCACAACCTAGAATGTAGTGCTAAGGTTGCTTGCAACCTCTTTTAGGGGTAAGGCACTAGATTGGTACCGCACGCTGCAGCCCAATACTATTGGCACCTGGAATCAGCTGGGAGACCCTTTCTATAAGAGATTCTCTAATAACAGAGGCAAGTCTTCCCAGCATCATCAGTTGTCAGTCATAAAACGTGCCCCATATGAAGCCATGACTAACTTCAATCCACGGTTCCATGTAACTTGCCAGAGAATCCAGGTTGCTATCCGCCCACCGGCTGAGCTCGCATTTATGTTCTACGTGAAATCTATCAACCCGATATTTTGATGATGATCCAATCTCTTGGCAGGACGCATATAGCATCACAGTCAAAGTGGAGAACAATTTGATAGACACCGGAAAGTTTCCGCCTCGGCCCACCATGTCTATATTCCCCAAAGTATCAATTCCTGCTCCAGAAGTAGCGTCTACTAGTGCGTCCACACCTTCCCAATCCATGTACAAATATTTGAATGCACGACAGAATGTTGCTTCTACATCTGACTCTTGAAAGGAAGAGATGGGCGAGTTCAAGGAAATGTTGTGAACCGTCGTCAACGAAATAATTGTCATCAAGTGGAACTAGGTCGTGCCTCTAAAGCCAACTTATCAGAACTATCAAGGAAAAAGGTTTTCTTACCAACAAAACCAGTTCCAAGGGGGCGCTTGCACAAGTTTGCAAGCACCAACAACTAATCAAATAGTACATGTTCCTTCTCTGTTGCAAAGTACTAACCTAAGCTCGAGCATAGAGCTAACTGCAAGGCAAAATAATTTAGTTGATGACACCAACCCCTGGTGCTTCCCTTGTGGCGACACACATATGCCCCGAAACTGCTCGCATGACAATCTACAACAAAAGTTGGCGGAGTTGCACAACCAAGGCACAATGTCAGATCATGGAGGTTATGTATATGCCTCTCCACAAATGGAAAATGCGGTACATACTAGAAAAATGCAAGGGATGTCCTTGGAGTAAGAAATGGATATTGCTCTTGATCATGCACTCTTCTCATGGATGGAAAAAGACGAGGCAGTATTCACAAATGATGCATCCACATCGAAAGCACTGCAAGTACAATTTAATTACAATACTCGCTCAAAGAGGAGATTTACAAGTGAATCAGTCGTCCCACAAATAGTTAGTCCGTAGCCCAAAAGTGCTTCTGACCAGATATCTAGAACCTCCATAGTAGTACAACAATGCCTGCTGTGGAAGGAATTTTTTTATAACCAAAGCTAAGGAGCAGAAGCTTCCAAATCCTCCACCATTCAATGTGGTGGAACAATTAAAAAAATCATCCATTAATGTGTCTCTATGGGATATCTTAGCTATTTTGGAACAAAAGACATTTCTATAGAAGGCTCTCCGGGAGGATCCAATCATTGAACCAAAAGGGCAATCACTCAAAGGGAAGGTTGTTGATCAATCACCTCCTACCAAAGTCCTCACAAATTCGGAAGCCCCTGCCGAGGTAAGAGATAAGCTGAAGCCTAAACACTTCTTCCTAACCCTCATTGTGGGAGAGAAGTTATTGCACAATGCCATGATTGACTCTGGTGCTAGCACTACAGTCATGCTAAAGTAGACAGCCAAAGCCCTAAGACTTAGTTATGAACCTTTGAAGAAGGGGGTTGTGCAGCTTGATGGGAACAAAGGAAAAACCATAGGTGTTATCAAATACCTCCCCTTGACTCTATTCTCCTGCCCTAGTGTCAGAGTTTCGCAAGACACTGTGATCATAGATGTCCCCCCTCTATTTGGCCTCTGTCTATCCCGAGAATTCACTTCAAAGATAGGAGGGTATCTTTCTTTGGAATGGTCACACTTGATCCTGAGGACCGAGTATGGAGCTAAGATGAAAATAGTGTCTGAAGCTTTGCACTCGGAACATGTGGCCGATGAAGCTATGATCAAATTTGAAGTTGCCCATACCGCTTTCACTAAAGAGGAGACATATTACACTGAGTTGCTAGAAGACGAAAAAGTGATCAAAGATCAGATCGATAAAGAGGAAGTTCTCTTAAGTGAACATATAGATGCTAACCCTTTCAAAAACTATCATGCTACAGGGCTAGGAACCTATATCATCTTTGACGTTGAACAAGAGATTCTGAAAGGAATGAAGGAACTTGAGGGCGGTCAAGCCTTAGAGCTATGGACATTGCACTTTGATGGAGCAAGATGCAAAGTGGGCATAGGAGCTAGGCTATGTCTGACATCTCCAAACAATGAAAAGAAACTTCGGTCCTTCTGCTTCTAGTTTGCTTGTTCGAACAATGAAGTTGAATACAAAGGCCTAGTGTAAGGTCTGGGCCTTGCAGAGCGGATGGGCATCAAGCAATTGATGGTGTTCAGAGATTCTAAACTAGTGGTTAATCCAGTACGAGGGGTTTCTACAGCCAAGAATGTTTGCATGAGATCCTACAGACATAGAGTCTGGGACCTGATAGAAGGATTTGAAGCCTTCAACATTCAAACAGTGCACAAAGAACAAAATGTTGATGTGGATCGCATGGCCACAATCAGATCTCAATTTGACCCAACCTCTGACCTAATGCATAACAAACACTTTGTACAAGTGATAGTCTGACTGGTGATTCTAGATAATGATCAAAGCTGTCAGGTATTTGACAGTGATGAACACATTGCTTCGTTCATCCAACAGTCAAGAGAGTTTTCCGACCAACTCCAACCAAATATTGTCGAAGCCTACAATGGAAAGATCATTCAGCTAAGGTTTAATAAGCTTTCGAAGGGGCTTGTCACTCTCAATTTTTTTTTTGATTGTGATGATGCAAGAAATGATAAAATGAAGTTTGTAGTGAACAAAAGTGACTATGCTGACCTCCAGGTCGAAGATGGGAGAAAGCTCAAAGTCGAGAAAGATGTCCCACACCATGATAGAGAAAGGCTCATTGAATTTTGTGAGAGGTATGAAGGAGTAGTTGCCTGGTCATATGTTACCTTAAGGGATACGATCAAAACATCATCCAACATACAATAGAGTTAATCAAAACCAATCTGCCAAAAATAAAGGCCAGTTAATTTGAAGATCGAGGCTATGATGGCACAAGATCTAACAAAGCTAATTCAGTCCCAGATTGTCTTCTCAATCAAGCACAACACTTGGTTGTATAACCTGGTTCCAGTTTAAAAGAAGAACAAAGACATTCATTTGTGTGTTGACTTTCAAGACCTGAACAAAGCATCCTTAAAGGACCATTATTCGCTCCCTTCTATGGAAACAATCTTGCAAACAGTGGCAGGGTTAGAAATGTTCTCTTTGCTAGACAGTTTCTCCGGTTACAATCAGATCTGGGTTAAAGAAGAGGACCGAGATAAGACAACATTCACTACCAAGTGGGGAATGTTCACATACATTAAGATGCCTTTCAACCTCTTGAATGCAGGAGCCACCTTCCAACGAGTGATGGATATCACTTTCAGCGAGCTGATCAATAGAATCATCTTGATGTATTTAGATGATCTCACCGTGTTCTCTAAGTCCAAGGATGATCATTTCGATCACCTTGAGATGGTTTTCAAAAAATTCCAGGAGTTTGGGGTATCCCTAAACCCAAAAAAATGTATCTTCGGAGTACCACAAGGCAAGCTATTCAGACACGTAGTACCCAAAGAAGGAATTTCAATTGATCTCGAGTGGGTGAAAGCAATTAAAGAGATTCCCCTTCCAGTCAACAAGAAAGGCATCTAGTCTTTCTTAGGAAAGGTTAACTTTGTAAGAAAATTTATTTCTGATTTTGTAGGAATAATTAGGCCAATCACTCTGATGCTAAAAAAGGATCAATTATTTAAATGGACTAAAAAAGCGAGAGAAGCCTTTGAAAAGGTCAATGATACTATTTCCTTGGCTCCTGTGTTGGTTAATCCAGACCTATCGAAGGACTTCGTAATGTATGTATTCAACAACAAGTCAAGCATTGCTATTGTCTTAACATAGAAAGACGATGAAGGAAAGGGAGAACATCCAATAGAATTCCACTCCCGGACCCTAAAATTATATGAGACAAACTACAACTTCGTCGAGAGGCAAGCTTTCACAATAGTTAAAGGACTCAAAAAGTTTCGACACCTAATCTCTTGCAACAAGGTGGTTGTTTATGTTGTGCATTCTAATGTGCATGAATACATCATGGAAGGTGAAATCACCAGAAAAAAGGGCTAATTAGATCACCAAGATCCTTGAATATGACATTGAAGTCAAGCCTACCAAGACCGTCTGAGGGAGAGGACTGTGCGAATATCTGGCACACAATGAAGAAATGACTGTTGAAGAAGAACAACTGGAGCTAGTTCTAATGAATGATTCAAGAGCAAAAGGCTACTGGTTGGAAGACAGAGTAAGATTCATGCACACGGGAAAATATCCACCTGACCTTATCAAAAGAGAAGATTCTATCGATTGCAAAACAACAGATATGGGCTCATTGAAAGGGTTCTTTTCAAGAGGAACTTTTACGACATTCTATTGTGATGTGTCACCATTGAGCAAGCGAAGCAGATCCTCAACACTTTCCAAAGTAGTTCCACAGGCGGACACTTCTCCACTAAAACCACTGCCATCAAAATTATGTGTGTTGGGCACTTTTGGCCCATGTTGTTTAATGACTCATATTCCCTGCTAAAATCTTGCAAGGAATACCAATTCTTCATAGGGAGAAGACAAAATTACGCTATGCCCCTCAACCCAATAGTAGTTGATGAGCCATTTGCGCAATGGGGCCTTGATTTCATTGGGATGATTAATCTCGCATCAAGTGTCAGACATAAATGGATTCTGACAACAACATACTACTTTACAAGGTGGACCGAAGCCATGCTCCTGAAGAATGCAACAGAGGTAGAGATAGTAGACCTTCTCAAAGAAATCGTGACGAGATTCAGCCTTCCTAAAACCATAATCTCCGATAATGCCAAAGCTTTCCTAGGCTCTAAGGTATGTCAATTTGCACTCACGAACGAAATATTCTTAAAAATATCGTCAAATTACTATCTGCAGGGTAATGGCCTGGCAAAGTCGACTAATAAAAATTTAGTTTGACTCACCAAAAGAATCGGTTTAGAGCACCAACGGGAATGGCATAAAAATCTTCGGGCAATGCTCTGGGAAGACCGCATAACTCCTAAGCAAGTCCTCAAGACTTCACCATATGAGTTAGTATATAGAAAAGAAGCACTATTTCCTATCACCATGGAGATCCTGACATTGCAATTGCTCAAATCTCTTGAGATAGAGCAAAACAACACAATGGAGGTGTGGCTAGCCGAGTTGTTAGAAGTGCAGGAGAAAAGAGAAAAGGACCTGATAGCTATGACCAACCACCATTAGGTGGTTAAGAGATGGTTTGATAAGAAAGCTTCAGACCAAGGTCTAAAGCACGGCAACCTAGTGGTAAAGTTTAATGAAAGGGCTGCAAATCCCGCCCAACACGGGAAGTTTGAAAACCTCTGGGAAGGCCCTTTCAGAATAATTCAGTGCAAGGAACACAATGCATTTGAATTAGAAAACATGGAACATGAACCATTGGGGATCCCAGTCAATAGGATTCATTTAAAATTATTCAATTAACTTCAGATTATTCTGCCAATGTAAATATGTGAATAGTGTTTTTCTTTTTTCCCTTGTGTTTTTGTCAATCGATCTTTCAATAATTAATTCTACAAGTGTGAGAAAGCAAAAGCGAATGGAACCCTTTCTTGCAAAGTGCAGATAAAGTTAAAAGCAACCCATGCCACAGAAAAATGACACCTGCATACTGAATTGAAGTGAGCACACATATGCCAGAAAAGAAATGATAACCCACATTGCAGAGCAAGTCAAGGAGACAAAAATTTTAAACATAAGTAATATCTTCATTATATTTATATACTTTGCTAAATACAGTATCAAAATGGCTCAGAGGCCACACTTTTAAAGTATATACTTATATATATTTTTGTATCTTCTTTATATGACTACTATAAAGCCTTTTCTAGGCATATATACAAAAAAAAATCTAACGAGTTTTAGTTTTAAGCATATAAAAAGAAATCTTCAGTCATGAGCATGAGCGGCAACAATGGCAGCATAAATGGAAGTATCCAGAATCATTTCATCATCATGAGCAGCAGTAGCACCCGCAGGAAAAATGACAAGTGGCAGAGGGAACACCAAGTTACTAAAGTCCATGTACCAGTCGATATCATAAAACAACACCACATTGTACAGGTGGAAGAGGAAGTGACAAGCACGGGTAACCCTTTGGCGATGTTCTTCCTACAACTGGAGTCAGAAATCGCTCAGGAATGACAACCACGGTATGACTGCATCTTCTTCAATGAACTTACATAGGTCACTTGTAGTTGGAATACCTCCACCAAATGCAGCATTCGCCACCACCTCTCCGAGGTCGTTCAGGTATTTCTTTGGAAAGATCTCTTTTACCAGGTGGAGAATGAGTGGCTTGGGAATCTGGATGTCGAGCATTGACGCGACAAAGTGAGAGCACACATCAGTGTTAACTCTGTATTTATCTTCATATTCTAGGAAGTCATGTCCCAGAACCCATTGCATGGCTATGATGGCCAAGGAATGCTTTTTTTTGTCATCCTCTTAAGGAGCCTAGTTGAAATCTCACCTAGAAAAGCTGTTTGGGATTTATGAGAGACAAACCTAATTGGGGTATTCATGGTGACAAAGCTCTATACGACTATCAGACACAAGCCCTATGCCAATCGTCTAAGTCTAAATTCTATGCAAATTATACGTGACTACTAATGTCGAATGCTAAGCCAATCACCTATTACCTATTATGCTAAAATTGCTAAGTGTGATTTCACTATTGCCTAAAGTGCCTATTTATAGAAATGGCTAGGAGAAGTGTGGTAATTTTCATACCATAAGCATGAGGTTAATTAAGTACCATCTCGAAAGATGCACCAAGGCTCGCTCGAAACTCTCACCCAGTTGCATCTGCTAGGTATGATTTGCTAGATGTAGGATTAGTGGAATTTAATTAATTAGCATAAGTTGGTGGCAATCTCTGGTAGTAGTTCATACAACCGAATGCTAAGGTGTCCTTCTGCAGGCGTTTCTCAAATTTCAAAGAGGGATGCAAATATTTTTAGGTACTTATTGCATATTTTGGCTTAATCATTCTATTTGGGATATTAATTGCCATGACATGAAAATTGCCTAAGCTACCTTCAAATCACTGGATCAAGTTCCAAGAAAAATCACGTTGGAGTACATCATTGCTCAAGGTCATTATGAATTCTTGTCATTTCAAAATAGAAAGTAATTCACTTCGCACGAGCAAATAACTGGCAGTACATGCCAAATTTAATGCAAGTAGGTGAGCGTTGTTGGCCACCCTAAGAAGGAAATAGTTGAGCATCATATGCAAAAGGTTTTTTGTATTGTGAATGCTTTTCAAAAAACACTGCCTAGAGCAAAAGAAATTTTAAGTGCAACCAAAGTCGAGGTAAATTGCAGAAAATATGAGTTAAGCAGAAACCTATAACAAAAGGAAATGGCAAAGAGTTCTCAAACAAAAGCATGAGAGGCCCAAGGAGAAGAAACAAAGAGCTTGTTTGATGATATGTGTACAACATCAACCGTCTACATCTTTGAAAACGTTTCTTACGCTTTGCCTGTTATACCAAAGAATCCAGAATGGGTAAATACGCAAGTTTTGGAGATGCCCAAAAATTACAGGGATCAGAGCCGAATTAGGGAGGATTGGGATAATATTCATGATCCCATCCTTGCAAAAAACCCCAAGAATTTGAGGGAGGCGACCTATGAAAGAATGAAGGTTTCCATTGGCCCAAAGCCATTTTCACAGAAGCTATGGTACAGTGGGCTCCCACAGTATATGGTCCCTTTTGTTCACTATTTCTGAGAAATGGTCGATGCGGCCATCAAACATTTCAACCCACAACTAGCGCCATTGAGGGCCAGAGATTAAAAGTCAATATATGCTTGGAAGCTATCTGGAATATGCTATGCATCCCTAACCCTGAATCTAGACTAGAAGAGGTAGAGTCATTCAACCCAACAAAGGGAGAGGCAATATGGAGGCATGAAAAACGCTCAGGAATTTTATAACAAAGAAACCAAAAGGCCTAAGGAAGATCAAAGGCCACTGAAGATTCTGACGTTGCTCATTGGCTTCCCCCCAAATATGCATGATGCGTTCTCAATGTTGGCATTTTTTTGCTGCCTGAAAACTGATTAAGATGTGTATGAATTTCAGTTGGGTCTAGGATTTTAGTTCCGTAAGCAACGTTCCTTTTTTTGGTATGATTTTGCAGAATTCCTTGTTGATGAAATGCTTAAGAAAATTAGGGACTACCAAATGCAATAGAGGTTCAGGTTTCCTTCCTTCCTTGCTCACATTTTTTTGCATCAAAACCCTGATTTCTTTAAGAGGTATATAAGGTTTTCTATTTTTGATGATTCGAGCAAATGAAGGCCAGTTTCTGTATGGAATCCTCTCCTCTTCTCTACCTATGAATATTATGCCTTTTTAGATTATTTCTTGACTCCGATTTTGCAAGATTTGAAAGGGGATGATGGTTTTGACTAGCTCACCAAGGAGTAGACTACATATATGCAAAACTTCACTCCCAAATGTGATTGGTTTCTCAGAGTGAATTTCACATTCATTCGAATGCACTATTTCACGAGAGAACTATTTTTCCTTCCGGTTTTGTCACAAATTGAGTGCTATCCCTTGAAATTTTAAGGAAAATATCTCTTATTGACTATAAATTTTGTAGAGGGAAGGCCAAGAAGAGGGGAATTCTTTGGCTGCTCACAAACCTTCAAAATGATGGTCATGAACAAGAAACAGATGCATGACCTACTGGAAGATACGATGGCTCATCTTGGGTTGGTAATGATTTATGATAACTGGAATTAAAAATGCGAAAATGATGCGCCAAATGAATTTTTCAAGGTAACACACAACCCGTGGCCTTACTGGGAGAAGAGGCTGAACTTGCTGAAAGATCTAGATGATCTATTGGTTGATTTGATCTACATTCCTATAGAAGAAAATAAGTAGACATGGCATAAGTTCTACTTCCCTACGATGGTGTATGATGAGAAGTGCAAAATAGGAACTAGCCTTCGAAATAGGTTGTTAAAGAGAAAAGGTTAGAGTGAAGAGAAAATAAGAGATTTCTGGGTATACCACCAAAAAACCAACAAACTCGAGGTTGCTTATGGAAGCATGGCTTTGGATGCAGAGTTTGAAATATTGTAGAATAAGGCACACACGGATTTTGACACTAGCCCTAACAAGGACGATGAATCTGATGAGGAGTCCAAAGATCATATAGGGAAATGAAAGGAGTAAGAATTAGAAGTATTGTTGGCCTCCGCTCAACAAAAGAAGAAAGCAATGGACCAACCTATTTGGTTTGTTTCAAATGTGTGACTGAATCTATCAAGAGCTTCACAAACACTCACCTGGGTTTCTGGAAGAACAAGAATGACCTAGTAACAGTTGGAAATCGTAGCAGTGGAGGACACCTCGACCGCTAAACAACAACGTACAGAAGTAGTTGCTAGAGAAAGTTCGCAAACACCCATAGCAAGCTAGGAGCCGCAATCATCCAATCAATAGGTAATGTTTTCTCCTTCTTCTCTAACTTCACAATCTTTAGTAGCCCCTATTGTTTCTGTGGCACCCATCACTACTATGTTGTCCCTTCCTTATCTGTCTCTACCACAATGAATGTTGGAGGTTTCTCCCAGTTCTCCCATATGAGGCCATTTCTCTCAACACCTCCATAGACCCTTAAACCTTTTGCCGCTGCCCAATCTGCTCTTGCTTCTCTTTCCTCAAGCACAACCGCTATTGACACCCCTCCTGCTAAGACTATATCGAGCACAACCTAGTTCACCCAGCAATTAGAGTCCACCATGAGCCCACAATCGCCATAGCAACCAATGAGTTCTCTCGCTAGTTTAATTGTTGTCCCAATTTATGGCATAGGGTGATGCTACAAAGGAAGCACGGGCCCTTAGGATCCAAAAGCGAAGGGAGAAGGGTGACAAAAATCCAGTGGATCCAAAAGTGTACATTTTTTACAATGAAGCTCAAAATGCGATCCATTTGACAACCATGCATCCGAACATCATTAAACTACAAGGGGAGATGCATCCTGAAAATTACAACATGTTCACCATGGGACTTGATTTGAGCATAGCTCAACCACAAGACAAGGTTGAGCTCATGGAGGAAATAGAATGGGTAGTGACTATAGACTTCCTAAAGTATGGTTGCCAACTAGAAAAGAAAGAAGAAGAGCTGAAACTTGCGAAGGATAGGGTCGAGTTCTTGCAAGCAAAGAAAAAGGCGATGGAGGTAGATGTTGAGGGCTTATCAGAAAAGGCACAAGCTTCAGAAATAGAGTAGAACAGAGTTTGGGAGGAACTTGTAAAGTTCCAATCTATTGACCCCACCCTGGCTGATGTGTTGCGAAAGAGAAACCAAGACTATTAGAACAGGTTAACTTTGGCGAAGTAGGTGATGCAACAAAAGGATAAAGAGTTTGAACAATAGTGTGCTCAATTTGAGAAAAAGATGCAAGAGAAGGATGCCAATTTTGAGGCCCAAAAGGCCCAATTAGAAAAGGAGCTCCAGGAGATGAAGCTTTCTCTTGAATCAGAGTCAATAAACAAGATCAGGGCCAAAGAAAACTGGTACAAAGAGCTAACTAACATTGAGGGACAACTTGCATCCGTAAACAGGAGAATTGCGGAGTTGACAGAGGATGTCGACTCAAAGGATGTGGAGATTTCCCTTCTAAGGAGTGCTCCCTAGGCCCCTGCTGCTCAGCCAGACCTCATTCCAGTGGCTCAACAATTATATATTTCATACTGGGAGAAATTCAAGACCTTCTTCCTGACGCTACAGTCGATGCTCCGGTTCATGTTAGTGGCAAGAAAATTGAGTAGGGAGGTTCACGAAACAATTGAGTAGTTCCCACAATGCATTGCGGAAAGGGTTCTTGAGGTGAAAATTTTGGTAAGTAAAATATACATGGTCTCTGATGAAAACATAGCAAAGGAAAGGATCAAGGACCAGAAGGTTGTTGCCAAGACATCGAACAAATTCATCCACTACCACTCAGCCATCCTTCATGCTAACAAATGCGCAACTACTTTGAATTAGACTATGGATAGCATGTGGGAAAAATTTTCTTGGCTAACTAAGATGGGCTTTCCATCCCCATTTCTCGAAGATGAGTCAGTCACCACAACTGAGCAAATTGCAGCGAAGATTAAAGAGAAGGAGCAGGACACAAAAGCTTTCTAGAGTTTCAACCAACCTCCTGTAGCAGTAGATATTGAAGGTGTCATTCATCTAATTGCACGACTACTCTTCCAATTTGAGGCTAGGGCTAGTTTACCTGTGGTGCTACCTTATAAAGAAATGCTCGACCTAAGCGAAGTGCAAGAGAATTTGCGCGATGTATCGAGACCATCTTAGGCCGACTGACTGCCTCTACAGGAAACTCTTTCTAAACTCTAACTCTGTCGCCCTATGGATGTGGCTCTGGTCTGGAATCTAGAGAAAATTTTGGGTTCCTCGTTCCACAGGTGAAACACCCCTATTAGTCATTAAAAGCTATGAATGTAAAATTCTTCGAGCTCTGTTAGGGTGTTTTTTGTGTTTTGCTAAGTACCAGCCTGACACTCATATGTTCAACTTGCTCCCCCCTTAGCCTTTCATTGGGATTCTTTTTGCTATACTCTTCCGGCTGCTTCCACGTGTCCACTCAACGTACCTCGTAACAAAGGCTTCCTTCACTCTTCTATTGGCTCTCGCTATGCTTCCACGTGTCTTCACCACAAGCTATTTTAACTACTTCCCTTCACTTTCTAGTTGGGCCCTGCCCCCATGCCACGTAGCCTTCATTTGTTTGAATTTTGGCAGACCCCACAGATGGTGCCAATAGTAGAAGTGTTGCTATGTGTTTTCTCAGTGCAATATTTCATCAAAGGGAAGGGAGAATGAACCACAGGCTACGAACTATCACCATGCATCCTTTCGGCAGGAGTTCTACCAAGAAGGATGAAGCGAGCAATGGTATGCAACATGTTGCCGCGTGTTGTAACTACCTCTACTGGAAAGTGGCACTTGTCTACATAGGATATTGTTGGACCACTACCATCATTTGCATGGGATGCATTTGGCTGGGAAGCATCTATATGCCATGGCCCGAATATTTTCTATTATAATGACCGAGGGAAATCATTGTTGTGGCCATCATTGTCTAAGATACTGAATATTTTTTGTTACAAGCTCACTAGGTGATGAATTGTTGGCTATAAATACTGCTTCTCGCTTTAGAAAATGAATTCGGATTATCCAAAAAAATTAGAGAGAGAGACACCAGGCCTTTAGTATTGTTATAGATTATTATACGGAACTTTTAGACTGTGCCATTGTTTGTCCTTTCTATTTTTCTTATGTTATTTGATAAGACATTAATACTATGCCATTATTATCTAGATCATTTATTTGCAAGAACTTCTATGATTTTTGTGTGCAAGTGTTTTTTCTATATTCTAAACAATGCAAAAATAAACTAGAAATGCAAAATGAAAACACTAGACCACCTCAACGATTAGCCTAAGGAAAACACAAAAGAAAAATAAAGATAAACGATTATACCTTTCTTTTGTATCGATCTCCTTGGTTGGCCCTTGATGTACCTTGGTGTGTAAGCTCCTTGGATGGCAATGGGATGAATAAATGGATGCAAGGTGGGGTAAAAACTAAACTAAGTATGCCATGGTGGTGAAATAAGGTAAGTGTATGAAATGATACGAATGCAAGAAATTTCTTGATGATAGCTTGAATGTCACACTAACATAAGGGTGTTACAAGATACATAAGGTGTGTGAATGAATGAAAAAGGGGGGTATTTATAGAGAAAATTAAATTCTCTAGAGAATTCAATGGCCAAGATTGAGCCACCATGGCCAAGATGAAGGGCTATGGTGAGTTGATGACTCACAAGCCCTCACATCTTGACATGTGGAGGATGACATGTTCAAAGGACATGGTGAGATGCAAAGGGTACAAGTGATGTGGAGGAAGGACAAATACTTTGAAAGTACCTTGGGAGATAAGAATATTTCCTCAAAAAGGAAGTTCTTGTCCCCAAGTGAGAATGAAAATGACACATTAGGAATTTTAGAATTCCTCAAAAATATCCATGGGAAGAGGAAAGTAGTTGAAGAAATAAATGTGAATTAAAAATTCACATGATTGGAAGAATCTTGTGGATAAGACAAGGTTCCCAAAAAGGTAGGATTTTGATACATGTGATGTGACAAGTCAAAGATTCTAGAAGACTTGGACACATGTGAGTGATGTGACAAGTCAAAGGTTCTAGAAGTTGCATAGGAATGCGGAGAGTCTTGGAAGGATAAATGTGAATTAAAAATTCACATGGGGAAGAGAGGAGTCTTGGATGAATAAATGTGAATTAAAAATTCACATGGGGAGGAGGGTCAATGCTAAATGTGGAATATGTAAAGGTTGACCAAAAAGGTATGCTAAATGTGGCAAGATGATTAGATTAAGGTTGTGCAAATACATGATTAAGGAAAATTAATGAGGGACTAGAAGAAAGTGGAAGATTGTGGAGGATGTGACATTAATCCTAATTAAGGAGTGCACATCCTAATCATGGATTAATTAACTTAATCCAGATTAGAAGAGGATTATGGAGGATGTGACAAGGAGAGAGAAAAATGAAGAATTTAAAATTGATTTTATTCAAAAAGGTCAAATGACTAAATTAAATAAATTGATATGTTTATTTAATTTAGAGAGGAAAAGGTGTAAGGTAAATATTTAATTTTTGAATTAAATACTTTAGGGACCTTAGGCAGAAGGCGAAATATTAATTAAGTAAATCGTTTAATTAATATTGATGAAATAGATGAATAAGGTAGACAAGTTTGACCATGTGGGAGTGGTGAAATTTTGATGTCTACATTTTTCCCCTCTTTGAAATATTGTTAGAATAATAGTGTTTCGAAGAAAAGAAAATGTGGATGACTTTTTAGAGGAAGCAACTAGAAAATGATATTTCAGCATGGAAGAGGTTGCATGAGTTTCCCAAATAGAGGGAAATGGAAGGAGATGCACCAATCTTGCAAGGGAGTGACCGTGACAGAGGAATGGGGAAAATGGTAGGGTATGCCCCCTTGAGATGGTGGTTGGGGAAGAAGAAGGGGCCCTGGACGAATTCTCGATAGGAAGAAACAAAGAGCACGGTGGGATAGAGCTCAAAAAACTAGGTAGGTTTGGATTTTGAACGGAGTCGATTGGAGATACGGTTTGCAAATGACGGCCCTAGGAAGTTAGGGAATTAGTTGAGCTAAAATAATTTTAAATAAAGGGGAAAAAATAACCTTCACTTAAAAGGGGTAAAAAGGGAGGGAAAAGTTATATAAGGTAATTTGAGAAATTACCACTCCTCATTTGCACTGTAGTCGTTGAGAGAGAGAGAGAGAGAAGAGAGGAAGGAGATGAGGAGACAGGATGTCGGAGGATTACGACTTGGATATCATCCACTAGGCAGATGAGGTGTGGCGATTTTTATCATGAGCGCGCGGCTCTATGCCAGGTTAGAGTAAAAACCCTTTCTGGTGATTTTAAGGATTTTTTAAATTTTTATGCTTATTTCAAAAGTTGGGTTTTGTTTTTGGGGTAGTTTAGAAAAATGGGTTGGTGGCAAAAAAATTGATTTCTTCGAATGGGTGGGAAAAATTGGTAGTTAGAGGCATGGGAAGGGGGGGTGGTGTATTTGCTCAATTAGAGGGTAAATGCACCCCAGTAATGAGAAAAAAAATGCCCAGAATGGGCAGAGAAGATACTAGAGAGGGGAGGCATGTCCCCAAGTTGGGATTTTTGAGGTGGATCTGCCTCGGGCTGGGGTGGGTCCTCCCTGGACATGGGTGGGTTTTCCCTAGACAGGGGTGGGTCCACCTCAGGCAAGGGCGGGTCTTCCCCGAACGAGGCGGGTATGCCCTAGATAGGGGCAGGTCCGCCTCGGGCAACGACGGGTCTGCCTCGGATGGGGGAACGTTCACCCCGCTGCGGGACAGGTCCACCCCACGCCGAGCGAGATCTCCCCAGGCTCGGGGCGAGTTCGCCCCAGGCAGGGCATGTCCGCCCGGAACGAGGGTGGGTCCACCCATCGACCAGGGTGAGTCCTCCCCAAAACAGGGTGATTGCGCCCAAAACCAGGGGGGAACCTGGGGGGAGGGAAGAAACTAAATGAAAGATGACGTAAAAGAAGAAAAATGATTAGCAAAATTGATTTCCCAGGGCTGGGAGAGGAAAAAGAAAAGGTAAATGGACTGGCATGCGGTTTATTATGGATGTAGAGTTTTGAATCACTCCGGACCCATGAGAGACACTCAGAGGTATTGGCGGTGACTATTGCAGCCATGATAGGAGCAGATCACCATGCCTTGGAGCAGGTAGGGTTGCTGCACTTATTAGGATACTCGACGATCAAAGCACACCAGGCTATGCTGACAACATTGATAAAGCGATGGAGCTCCACAATGTTGACGTTCCATCTTCCAACAGGGGAGATGATAGTGACACTTGAGGATGTGTGGTGTATTTTGAGGCTGCCCATAGTAGGGCATCTAGTTAGTGAGATGACGGCGAGGGGGGAGGAGTTGGATCACACCGTGTGGGTGTTGTTTGGGCGAGATGACCTACCTATGCAAAGAGGACAATTAGACGTGGATCGATGTCTTTAATTGAGGGTGCCACCATTACCACTTTATCTATGTGGACTGATCAATGGATTACTGTTGTCAGACCGGAGTAGGTGTTTCTACAGTCTAAGGTTTATGGAGGTGATTCGACATATTGTCGAGGCAAGGGAGGGATAGTTTGCATGGGGTGCATGTTTTCTAGCGCAACTTTACAGAGACATGCACGTCATCTGTTACCGAGAGGTGCTTAGCGTGACACATGTGATGCTATTGGAAGTGTGGACTTGGGAACACATAAGTGTTGCCAAGCTAGGGATAGTGAGGGTAGGATGAGCGGATGAGACAATGCCTGTAGCTTGGTGGTATGATCAACATGAGGGTTGGGTTTTGCACCATGTGGGTCAGAGGGATGTAGACAGATGGAGGAGAACTTTGGATGACCTTCGAGAGGAGCATATATTGTGGCAGCCATATATGTTTCGGTGATTTATGAGATGGAGGGAGGATGAGGCGAGACAATGAGACTACTTCATGACCAGGTGTTTTTTAGTTAGGAGGGAGCCTCCTATAGTGGAGGCGCACAGGCTAGAAAAAGTGGCTAGATAGTTTGGCATTGTACAGGATATTCTAGCGGGTCCTGACATGTTCTGACGGATTATCCAAGAGCCGCCATGAGGGGAGCCAATTTCTCTAAGGTTTTCCAAAGAGGACTAGAAGACATTACATCTAATGCCCTACCCGGGGAGGGGTGTTCAGGAGGTATATGTCGGGGTGA
Organism: Sequoia sempervirens; assembly: GCA_007258455.2. Lineage (NCBI taxonomy): Eukaryota > Viridiplantae > Streptophyta > Pinopsida > Cupressales > Cupressaceae > Sequoia > Sequoia sempervirens. The sequence continues at coordinate 440,681,767 of VDFB02000015.1, forward strand.
CATCCCGATATGCTAGACAAACAATATGCCTACCCCCATCCATTATGTGTGTATGACCCATCAAAATATAGTGTCCATGTGGTGGCTTCTGCTACTGTAAAGACTTCCTCATCAGGAAATTCCATCACCAAAGGATGTGCATCAAGTAGGGGAGCATTAACTAACTGATCTGCTATCACCTGTCCCTTAATGGATTTATGGTCTGCATATTCTATGTCAAACTCGCTCAACAACATGACCCATTTAGCCATTTGGCCAGTCAAAGTTGTTTTGGATAGTAAATACTTAAGTGGGTCAACTTTTGATATTAACTTGACTAGATGATTAAGCATGTAATGTCTAAGCTTTTGTGAATAGAAAACTACGGTTAGGAAGGCCTTCTCTATTGAAGAGTAGTTGAGCTCATAGCAAACTAAGGTTCGACTGATATAGTAGATTGCTTGTTCTCTGGATGACTCATCATGTTGTGCTAGTAGTGCCCCTAGTGCCACTGAAGTAGTTGAGATGTACAGTAAAAGTGGCTTCCCTAGGATTGGAGGTATAAGGACTGGAGGATGAGCCAAGTATTCCTTAATCTTGTCAAAACCTTGTTGAAACATGGGGTCCCACTTGAAGGATATATTCTTTTTCAAGAGGTGGATGAATGGTTGACATTTATCAGCTAACTATGCTATGAATCTTTTCATGGATTATAGCTTACCCTGGAGGCTTCTTAATTGTTTCAGATTGAGAGGTGGAGGCATATCCATAATTGCTTTGACCTTGGTCAGATCCACTTCTATACCTCTCCTGGAGACAATGAAGCCCAACAGTTTTCTTGACGTAACCTCAAACACACACTTTTTCAGATTTAGGCACAACTTGTAGTGTTGTAACCATTCAAAGATATTTCTTAAGATTGCAGGGTGTTTTGTTCTGGTTCTTGATTTACCTAACAAATCATCAACATAGTCTTCCATGATGATGTGAATGAGATCACAAAAGATAACAGTCATTGTGCATTGGTAGGTTGCCCTTGCGTTCTTAAGACCAAAAGGCATGACATTATAACAAAACATACCCCAAGGTGTAGTAAATGTTGTTTTATGTTGGTCCTCAGGTGCAATCTTGATCTGATTGTATCCAGAAAAGCCATCCATGAGGGGAAACATCTTGTGTCTTGCAGTTAAATCAACCAACATATCTATGTTCGGCAAAGGAAAGTCATCTTTAAGACACGCCTTGTTAAGATCATGGAAGTCTATACATATTCTGACATCCCCATTGAGTTTGGCTACTGGCACGATGTTGGAGATCCATCCAGAGTAGTCAATGGGTCTTATAAATTTGGCTTCTAACAATTTCTCCAATTCTTTCTTGACTAATAGGGCAACTTGTGGGTGCATTTTGCGAAGCTTCTACTTAACTGGTTTTGCATCAGGACGCACATCTAGATGGTGTCCTACATGGACAAGGTCTAACCCAGGCATGTCTGCATATGCCCATGTGAAATTGATCTTGCTTTCCTTAAGGAGCTTGGAGATGGTGGAGTACTCTTCTTCTGATAATGCCTTGGCTACATAAGTGATTTTGGGATCCTGTTCAGTTCCCAAATTGATTTCTTGTGTAAATATTCTATCAAGATGGATGATCGTTCAGACCATTGTGTTCCTATAAGGGGAAGATGAACGTCCCCATCTTCTGATGCCTCACTGAGGTTTTCACCATCAGATACGTCCTTTGTTTTTTCTTTTTCCGAGTCAAGAAGTGCCTCAAGGAGGTTTTCACTAGGTGATTTTTTTGGATTTTTCTTTTTCTTATTTTTGCAACTAGGGCATTCATCTTCCCCTAATCCCATGAGGTGTACATAGGTATCCATTGAGGTAAGTGAATTGGTAGGTGTGTTTTCATGTAGGTCCCAATCGATGAGTTCGGGATGGCGAAGGGAAAGGCTGACGGTGCAAATGGACAGGAATTCGAACATGGAGGAAAGGTCTACGTGGTCTACATCATTGCACACATGTATGATGTATTCTTCTTCTGGTATAGCTTCCAAAAGACCATCGCTTGTGCTGATGTTGTTAGAAGTACTAGTCGATGCTACGAGACCCTTTTTCTTTTTTTCATAGCCTAAGCCTGAATTCTTTGGTCGTATAGAAGTTTCGATCGACTGCTTTCTTCCTAACTCTTCTAGACCAAGACCTCCCCCTTGGTAATTGTGTTTCTCAGCATACTTAGAGAGCCAAGGATACATATCTTGAAAATATTCCCTTAAAGGAGGAGTAGGTTCAAGTTCTTCACGATATATCCATTGACTTATGTCATCTTCAGGCATATACTCTGGTAATGCGGGAGATACACAAGTGTTGGTTCCCACATTTTTGGAGGTCAAGGTGACCTTTTGTTCTTTCTTTGGTGCATAGTGAGAGGGTTGACCATATGTGTGAGGTGAGGGTGGCATGGTTGCCACATTCAAAGCAGTACACATCTCATACTCACCACATCCCTTGTCAATGATCTGGACCTTGGTGATAGTGGAATCAGATGTAGAAGACGGGGCGGATGTGGTGATGGGTGATGAATTGGATGATGGATTGGAGGAGGATGTTGGTGGTGGTCCCATTTCCACTCCTAGACAATAATGGGAGTGAGACAATAAAGCTTCAAGTGAACGACAATATTCAAAAGGCTGAGGATTGGCTTGTATCGTAACTTCCATTCCATTAAATGAGAATTTCAAGCATTGATGATAGGTGGATGGGACAGTTTGCATGACATGAATCCATGGTCAGCCAAGAAGAAGATTGTAGAGGAGGTCAAGATCAAGGACATGACAGGTGGTGTATTGTATAACAAGGCCAACTTGAATTGGAAGCTCAATAACCCCTTCAGAATACCTTTCGGCATTATCATAAGCCTTTATAGTGATAATCTAATTACTTAAATCAACATGGGTATATCCTACCTGCTTTATGAATTTTAATGTACATAGATTGAGAGTAGAGCCATTATCTATCAAGACCCTCTTTACTTTATGTTGGGCGACAAGAACTTCTATGTGGAGGGGTCGATTGTGGTTGGCGTTGATGGTAGGCATGTTGTTTTGATTGAAAGCTAGTTGGTAGGTTGATGAAAGATGTCCCACTAGAGATTGGAACTATGTGTGGTCAATGTTATTAGGGACGTGGCATCCTGTAAAGTTTTTGTTAAGATTTCTTGGTATACCAAAGAAGACTAGCAAATCTAGGAAATATATTTGTGCTGCAATCTTTCTTAGATGGTCAAGGATGTTATATTGAGAGCTCACAGGAGGTGATGGGGCTGACGTTGCGGCTCCAGTGACAGTAATGTGGGTGTGACAAGTGGTAACAACACATTGAGGCTCTTTTCCTTTGAGATGTATCATAGACACGCGTGGTTTTTCTTGCCCAATATGCGTGATGAGGATCTCATAGTTGAGTGGGATGTTCTTGTAGGTGATATTATTGTTATCCTAGTTGTTATTGTTACTAGGTCCAAGATTTGTGTTAGATATGCTACGACCTTGGTTATGCTTAGGGAAAGCATTTTGATATATTTGTAATTGAGTATTGGATGATGAAGCCTGGTTGGCATCCACATGGATATCTCCTCGATCTATAAGATATTGGATGTATGTTTTTCAGACTCTGACACTTGTTTAAGGTATTCCCTTTGATTTTGTGAAACTCACAATATTCGTTCTCTTTAAACTAGGCTGGTTTGGGCTTAGATTCATTAGGTGGATTGGTCACATGATATGTAATTGGGTAATTAACCTGCAACAATCTATGGAAGACGATGCTCAAGGGTTCTCCTAGTTGAGTGTATTAGCATTTACCGTTCCATTGATTGGATTGTTGAAGGGGTCGAGGTGCCCCCTGTGGCATAGATATGGCATTGGACATGGATGGTTGTTGCCTTTGGGAGGTATTGGCCACCTGAACATGTTTAGTATCAGTGATACCATCATTGAATGCATTCTTGTTCTTATTCCAGTAACGAGATTTGTCACTGGATGACTTGTCCTTATCCAAGTTATACAGTTTAATTTTTCCTTTTGCAACAAGTGCTCTCTCAATGATGGGGCCTTTTTCGATAACCTCTACGAAGATAGTAACACAATGAAGATTAAGAGCATGTGCTAGTTCAGGATGGGAATTAGCGACAAAAAAAGTGATCATTTCCTTTTCGCTGGGAGGGGACTTCATATGGCTAGCGATAATTCACCAACTTTGCAGGTATTTAGCAAAAGTTTCTCCATCGCGTTGTTCTCCTTCAAGAGGTCTAGAGTGCGAATGTCTTTTTCCAAGTTGAAGGAGAAATGTTTGACAAACTGTTCAGAAAGATCAACGAATGAAGAAACTATCCCCTTCTTAAGACCCATGAACCAATCTAAGGCTGATCTTCCTAAGCTTATAGGGAACAGATGCAAGAGATAATTGTCATTATGCTGAACATCCTGACATTGTGCATAGAACTCCTATAGATGGGCCTTTGGATCCTTAGTTCCTGTATACTTTTCAAACTTGGGTATCTCGAAATGTTTCAGGAATGGGACAAGAAAAATCAAGGAATCAAACGGATATGGGAAAATTTCCTCAAACTTGAAGAATTTCTTGGATGTACCCGCTTCTAGGTCTTTCAATGTAGCTTTGAGTTCTTCCAGATCTTTATTGACGAGTGGAATTGGATTGGACAGATTAAGTGCATATTGTTGATGTGATGCATATGGATCGTATGAGGATGTAGATTGATACTGATTGGTGTAAGCAAGTTGGGGATTAATGTAAGGCTGATAGGATGATGACGGATTTTGGTAATAAGAGGCGGAGGGTGCCTGTTGTTGAGATGGCTATTGCTGGTAATATGAAGTGGATAGAGCATTATGTGGAGCTTGGTAGTATGTGGAGGCCCCTTGTTGATAAGGCGTATGTTGTTGATAATAAGAGGTAGGGTGAGCACCTTGTTGATGAAGTGGCAGTTGTTGCACATAAGATGTGGATGAGACACTTTACTGACGTATAGGCTCTACTAAACATAATAAGGATTGGCTTGGAAATTATATGTGACATTGGGTTGTTGTGTGACATGTGGAGGCTGTTGTCGATTAGAATGCTACTAATATGGATTGGTGTGTGATTGCAGGGGGTTTGTGTAAGGAGGGGGTTGCGTCCATGGTGGATTCTAAGTAGTCACATGGATATTTGGATTAGCATAAGTAGTGTATGTGCTAGATGGATGGTAGAGATACTTCGTGAGAGGATTATGTTGTGCTTGTGTGGGGATGTGTGTATGTGATTGTTGATGAGGAGGGAGATATGGGATGTGTTGTTGTTGTGGGACTATTGTAGAGGCACCATGGGGTGGTTGTTGAGGGTGTGACGCAGTTTGTGTTGCTTGATGAGGAGGTTGTATATGAGTGATAGTGTGTTGCTGCGGGTTTGGAACATTTTGTTGTGGGGGTTGGTGATGATGTTTTTGTATGGGAACTGAAACGGTAGCGGTATGTTGTGGTGGTGCTTGTGAGGAGATAGTTGCATGCTGCAATGGTGCTTGTGAAGCAATGGATTAATTAGGATTATTACCTTGAGGGGTTGGTAGGAGATTGCTTGTGGACATAGGTCCTGGTGGTGGCATTAATGCGAGAAAGGGGTTTCCCCTAGTGTTAACGGGTGGTTGAACAGGATACTATGGTGGGAATGGTGGAGTGGATGGGGTGCTTTGTGGCATGCCATAGGCATAGTGATCATAAGGATTAGATAGTGTGGTAGGGGCAGTAGTTGGAATGGGAAGATAATTGGAAACTTGATGTATCACAACATTTCCAAACTCAGGATGGTACTAGTTATCTACAGGTGTACCCTTGGGAACATAGGAATTTTTGGGAACATTTTGTGGGTCTTGATGTACTGGTGGAGGTTGGGTGTGGGAATACTGCGACATGTCAAAACAAGATGGAAGTTTCACTCTTTTCATGAGTAGAGTAGCGGGGATTTTTTCCCCACATTCTTCAAGGAGGCGATCTATCATCTGAACGTTATTGGGATTGCTTAAGTATTCATCGATGGTAACTTTAGGTTGGTTGATCATGTTTTCGTCACCAGGTAGTGAAGTATTTTGACCATTGGTGTTATATTGTGATGAAGTACCATTATCAGGGTCTTGGGGGATATTCACACCATTGTTAGGATCTTGAGAGGCGTTCACACCGTTGTTGGGATCTTGTGAGATGTTTGCCCCATTGTTAGGGTCTTGAGGAATGCTCAACTGGGAACTTTGACCTTGTTGTTGTGCCATTTGCTTCTTGATTTGTGATCTAGTCTATACAATCATGAAATTGCAAAATGACTAGGTGGACCTTAATGCAATGACGATTGGAAGATTGATTGGATTGGATAAAGGATGGTTTGATAGAATTGATGAGATCAGATGATTGGATTGATTAGACAGTTGGATAGGATTGATTGGATGATTGGATTGGGTTGAGATTGGATAGAATTGAGATTGGATGATTGGATAGGATTGATTGATGATAGATTAGGATCGTTTGACGGAACGATTGTAAAGATTAGATGATGGATGATGTAAGGGATTCTAAACCTAGTTTAGAAATCACCCTAGGTGACTTAAGGCGTTGGTCGATTGGATTGAAGGATAGATAGAAGATCATGGCACCAAATCTACCTCAAGATAGAAATGGATTGATTGGGCCAAGGATGATGACTTAGAGCACTGAATACACCTCATAATAGAAGTGCATTGATTGGGTCAAAGAAAATGATTGATGTGTAAGATAACGATCAGATTCAGATGCCTAGGTCAATTTAGATAATAACCTTTAAAACAAGGCTTAGGGGATTTGGATCAAAAGAACAATGGTGAATGATGCAACCTAGAGATGTTTCAAAGGTGCCTATATGATGCGGGTGATGACTAAGTGATCTTTTGGAAAGTGCAAATGGACGAAGGGATGAATTATGAGTGAACGGAAGAGGATGGAGGTGCTTAGATCACAACAAATGACAAGGTTCTAGGTCCTCAACTAGTTTTTAGACTTGTTTAAATTAGAGACGAGGTCAAACGTGCTATCGAAATAGGAAAATGATCGTGAAAAATGGTGAAATGGATTCACTAGAGGGTGGAATGAGTTCCCCGAATGGTGAAACGAGACAATGAAATGGATTCCCTGAACGGAAAAATGGGTTCCCCAAACAATGAAACAGATTCCTCGAACGACAAAACGGGTTCCCTAAATGATGAAATGTGTTCCTCGAACGAAAAAATGGGGACTCGGAATGAGAAACAGAGACTCAGAAAGGATGAACGGATGTTTAGAACTAGTGAACAACTATTCAGAATGGGTGGATGGAGGTTTGGAATGGATGAACGGAGGTTCAAAACGGATGAATGGAGGTTCATAACGGGTAAACGGGAGGTGAAATTGACCATTTGGAGAGTAGGTACACCCTTCTGCAGGGCAGGTAGGCCCTTCTACAAGGCAGGTAGGCCCTTCTACAGGGCAGATACACCCCTCTATAGGGTAGGTATGCCCTTCTGCAGGGTAGGTACGCTCCTCCGTAGGGCAGGTACGCTCCTTTACAGGGCAGGTACACTCTTTTGTAGGGTAGGTACACCCCTCTTTAGGAAACTTGGACTTGACTTACTTAAAACAGCTATGTAAAGGACTCAAATAGCAAGCAATAAGGTTGACTTGACAAAAATTCACTAGTTTCACACAAGAAGATTAGTGTTAAAGGTATGGCCAACATAGTCCTTAATCTAGGATAAACAAGGTGTCTTGTGAGTCCTTGATATACTCTCAATACGTGAGACACAAACTGTGAACACCAGCCCATCACAAGTGTGAGTCGGGAACCCCAATGAGATACTGAAAGGATCAAACCAACTCTTCACGTCTATCTAGGTATCACCCTAGCTTCAATGCTCCACCAGACAAGACATGACTAGATTGGGGTACAACTTTGGTTCTCCTCCCTTTCTATACCCTGTCGGTATGCGTGGTTGGGATCATCCCTTGGGGTGATGAAATTCCCAAGCAGGTCTTACTAAGAAGAGAATGTTAACTATTTTTGGCTACTCCCCAGGCTCACATGAAGTGCAAGGGGAAAGCTTGAACGGTATAACACCCCCTTGGGTAACATAAAGGACTTAGGTAAGTTACGATTTCTCTTCACCTAGGATTTCCAAATGGCGCAAGGGGATTGGATACGTCAATAGCTTATCTACAAACACAACAAACAAATAAATTGACTCCCCCCCAATTAAACTATGTGCCTAACTAGTATGAAAATGAAAAACAAGAAAGCTAAACAAACAACTTGGCCCATTCGTCCTACAAAAAATGTGTTAGGAGTTTTATCTTTTGATCTTCAATAAACGTTTGAAGCTACACAAACACTAGGAAAGCTCAAACAAAACACTGACAACACAGGTTAGGGTTAGTACAAGTAAAAAACAATCAAAATAGGACTTGAAAAATGCAAGCTTACCCCCTATTTTTACATTGAAACAACCTTTGTCAAGGGCAGGTATGCCCCTTTGTGTCTGTCAAGGGTAGGTATGACCCTCTGGGTGGGAAGGTACTCCCCTCTACAGACAACAGTTAATAAAATCAACAAAAAACAAAAAATAGTATGTTGCTCAAGGGCAGGTACGTCCCTCTGGGTGGGCAGGTATGCCCCTCTACAAAAAATAGTTATTAAAATCGATAGAAAATAGAAAACAATATGTTGCTCAAGGGTAGGTATGCCCCTTTGGGTGGGCAGGTAAGCCCCTCTGTAGAAAACAGTTAGAAATAAACCTAAAAACAAACAACAGAAAGTTGTTCAGGGGAAGGTACACCCCTCTCAGGGGGCAGGTATGCCCCTCCTAGGTAGGTTTGCCCCTCTGCAGGGCGGGTATGCCCCTTTGCAACCTGAACCTGCAAAAGATGAAACAACAAGAAACGTAAAAGTATAGGAACCCGTTTGTGGGTCCCACTGGGCGTGCCAAAAATGTGTGCAAGTGTTTTTTCTAGATTCTAAAAACTGCAAAACTAAACTAGAAATGCAAAATGAAAACACTAGACCACCTCAATGATTAGCCTAAGGAAAACACAAAAGAAAAATAAAGATAAACGATTATACCTTTCTTTTGTATTGATCTCGTTGGTTGGCCCTTGATGTATCTTGATGTGTAAGCTCCTTGGATGGCAATGGGATGAAGAAATGGATGCAAGGTGGGACCTAAAAACTAAACTAATTATGTCATGGTGGTGAAATGAAGGTAAGTGTATGAAATAATATGAATGCAGGAAATTTCTTGATGATGGCTTGAATGTCACACTAGCATAAGGGTGTTACAAGATGCATAAGGTGTGTGAATGAATGAAAAGGGGGGTGTTTATAGAGAAAATTAAATTCTCTAGAGAATTCAACGGCCAAGATTGAGCCACCATGGCTAAGATGAAGGGCTATTGTGAGTTGATGACTCACAAGCCTTCACATCTTGACATGTGGAGGATGACATGTCCAAAGGACATGGTGAGATGGAAAGGGTACAAGTGATGTGGAGGAAGAACAAGTACTTTGAAAGTACCTTGAGAGATGAAAAGATTTAGTTAAAAAGGAACTTCGTCCCCAAGTGAGATTGAAAATGACACTTGAGGAATTTTAGAATTCCTCAAAAATCTCCATGGAGAAGAGGAAAGTAGTTGAAGAAATAACATGATTAGAAGAATCTTGTGGATAATACAAGGTTCTCAAAAAGGTAGGATTTTGACACATGTGAGTGATGTGACAAGTCAAAGATTCTAGAAGACTTAGACACATGTGAGTGATGCAATAAGTCAAAGGTTCTATAAGTTGCGTAGGAATGAGGAGAGTCATGGAAGGATAAATGTGAATTAAAAATTCACATGGGGAAGAAAGGAGTCTTGGATGAATAAATGTGAATTAAAAATTCACATGGGGAAGAGGGTCAATGCTAAATGTAGAATATGTAAAGGTTGACCAAAAAGGTATGCTAAATGTGGCAAGATGATTAAATTAAGGTTGTGCAAATACATGATTAAGGAAAATTAATGAGGGATTAGAAGCAAGTGGAAGATTATGGAGGATGTGACATTAATTTTGATTAAGGAGTGCAAATCCTAATCATGTATTAATTAACTTAATCTAGATTAGAAGAGGATTATGGAGGATGTGACAAGGAGAGAGAAAAATGAAGAATTTAAAATTGATTTTATTCAAAAAGGTCAAATGACTAAATTAAATAAATTGATATGTTTATTTAATTTAGAGAGGAAAAGGTGTAAGGTAAAGTATTTAATTGTTGATTAAATACTTTAGGGACCTTAAGAAGAAGGCAAAATATTAATTAAGTAAATCATTTAATTAATATTGACGAAATAGATGAATAAGGTAGACGAGTTTGACCATGTGGGAGTGGTCAAATTTGGATGTCTACAATTTTAAATAGAAGTTGGTTTAGATCATGTCTTTGACTCCTCTTTTCAACTGTGAATATATGTGATAATCATTTTATGTCATTAGATGAATTGTTTAGATCTTTATCTTTGATTTCTGTGATTATGTAACATAGCAGATTGTTGACCAGGCTTTTGAATCTAATCCCAAAGGATAGATTTACCGTGCCCTTATCTACATCTTGGCGCATCGCCTTAGTTAGATTTTCATTTTATATATCTGCTTCCTTTTCCCATTCAAAACCCCAATTACAGAAGAAGTCGTCTTCTTTAAAAATCTGGAGGTCACTCAGTTTAGCGCAATTGGTCCCCCCATTAACTGAGTTTCCCATAAAGGTTGTTACCTTGCCAATTTTTGGCATCAATAATTTTTATTATATTTAAATTATTAATTCTATTTAATATTATATAATAAATAAATAAAATTACAAATTATATTAAAATTATTTTATATTATTAAAGTAATACTTTTATATAATTATATTATATTTAAATTACTAATCAATAATAGATATCATTTAAAGTCTATTTAATACTATATAATAAATAATAGATTAATTTAATATTATTTTGTATTTATAGAAATAATATTTATTTTGGTTAATAGTTAAATTTGTAAAAATGTATAGATATAATAAACAATTTATATTATATATTAAACTTAATATGGTTGTTGGATAGAAAATCAAAGCTAATGTTAATTCATTTAGAATTTGATTATCAACACACAAAAGTCATTAGAAGAGTGTGAGGTTGTATGGGCCTTAGGAGGACTTGACCTCGTATTGTATCAATATTTAAGAACATATAATCAAAATAGTACCTTATTGTCAAAAGGTTGTATGTGATACTAAAGCAAAACAAGAATGTGTATAAGGAAAATAATGGCATAGTGTAACTTAAGACTCCCAGAGGTCAGAAACAAGTACAAACAAGAGATGTAAGAAAGAAGGTACAATAGATCAATAGCAATGGAGTGAAACCAACAAATATTTTGTAGTTTCATACATATTCAATGAAAATGACACGCCATACAATTTCCAATTAGTTTCCTCCCTTGGCACTCTTTCCACTATAAAATCCAACTGACCAATTAGTACAATTATGAATGACATGTCCAATATCGTAGTTACTAATATTTTATATTTAATCCCTCAAATATCTTCTATCTTGACAAGTATAAGGGGATAAGAGCACTAAAGGATAGTGCATATGTGACCAAAATGAAAAATACGATTATACCGGTCATTTATAAATAATTCAATATTTTGTACAAACTATTAACCATTGTAAAGATTTATAAAAGGTATAGCCACCATACTAGGTGTCAAGGTAAGCCAACATCTTTGTTGATGTGTTAATTACGAATTGCTCCACACATCTCCATGTGGATATACTCATATACTTGCAAGATTTTAATATCATACCTCAATCTCCCTATCTCTCTATCTCTCTATCTCCCTCCATATTTATCACTCCCTCTCTATCTATTGAGTTATCTCTCTCTCTCCCTCTCATCTCCCTCTCATTCCTCTTTATATATCATTCTATCTATTTCTTTCTCTACGTCTATCTACTTATCTCTTTATCTCTCTATCAGTCTATCTCTTTCCCTAACTTTATCTATCTCTCTATATCACCCTCTAACTACATCTCTTCCTCTCTCCCTCTCCCCCTCCTTCTCCCTCTCTATATATTTAGCTATCTCTCGTTCTATCCCCTTATCTATCTCTTTATCTCTACCTCTCTTTCCATTTCTCTTCCCATATATGTATACACACACACAATTATATATATATATATATATATATATATATATGTGTGTATGTACATGTATATCTATACACACATACACACACACATATATAGATGATCCCACAATATTGGTTTATAATTTTTGGCCAAATTGGACACTAGAATAATTTTTTCTAACTAAATCTTCACTTTCGGGCACCTATAGCGACTAAACCATAAGGAATTTGAAGATGATGCAAAATAGTGATTTGTGACATTTTGTCTGTAGATTCTAAATACATTTTTTTCAAAAATTTTGGAATTATATTTTACTTCTTTTTCTATCTCCTTTGAAAACTAGTTTTTTTCAGTAAGCAACATTTTTAAGGAGTGACACTCACCATATAATGCATAACTTTTTTTTTTCCATAAAGGATAAAAATCTATTTTTTTCAAATTTATATTTTTAACTACAATATCTAGTGTTTCCAATTGGTTTGATAGTGTTTTATTGAATATTTTTTCCTTAATCAAGTTTCGAAGTCAAACCAATTACAATTTAGACATAGGCGGACCGTATAATGTGTAACCTTTTTTGTATGTATCGAAATTCAATTTTTTTTCTTGGATCAAGGACTTCAATATCTGGTGCACTCATATTTTTCAAACTTTTTTTTGATAATATGCTATTTTTCCACATGTGCAAAACAAAGAGCTTGATTTTTGGTGAAAAACCTATGTTTAATAAAACTAAAAAAATAAATACATAATAAAACCAAAAGATATTAAAATTATATTCATTGGATAGATTGTTCTGAGGACTACCATCATCTAGTTGGTTCTGTTATGTCTCCTCCATTTTCATCCTCAAACCGAGCTTTAAAGCGCAAAATTCTAGACTTTTTTGGTGCCAAAGGGTGAGAAGGTGGGAAAAGGGGTGTTCGGGCAAACAAGGGTTCATTCGAACCCCCCTTTCAAAAAGTATTTTATTTGTGTTTTTTGGTGAGAATGGTGGGACCTTGCATTTAATTAGTTTTCTCTAACTAGGGTTCATTCGAACCCCAAAAACCAAAAGTTTTTGCATGGGGTCATTTTTTGCAACTTTTCCTTCCTCACTCGAATTGTAAACCACTTTTGTGGGTTTACCCATATATACATATGTGTATGTGTGTATGTATATATACACATATATACACACACACATATATATACATATATATAATATATATATGTAATACATATACATATGTATATGTATTAAATATATATATATATTATATATAATATATATATATGTAATACACATACATATGTATATAAAGAATATATATATATATATATATATAATATATATATGTAATACACATATATATATGTATTAAATATATATATATTATATGTGTGTGTATATATATGTATATGTATATATATGCACATAGATATATTATATATATATATATATACATATATATATATACATATATATACATATAAAGATGTATGGCAGTGTATATATAGTAGTAGTGGGGAGGGGAAGGGTGAGTGGTGGCAGTGGTGGATATATATATACATATATATACATATATATACATATACATACATACATATACATACATACACATACATACATACATACATACATACATATGAGCATCTTTCTCCCACCCTCTCTCTATCTCTCCCCTTCCCCTGCCCTCCCCCCCTCTTCCTCTCTCCATATATTGCAAACATAAAATGAGCCTATTGGTAATGAAGCATGATTATCTTCTTGATTCAAAGGTTTTGATTCACTCATGTTTGGATCCCTATAAATGGATGCAAAGTTTATTTAAAGCTATCACCTCTCCAATGAGACATTTGTTGCAGAAAAATTCATTTTCTAAATGGCCTACCAATTGACCTCAAGTACCACACAAATGTATGCAAAAAAATTTTAAAATTTTCCCTAATTAACCTTCTACATCTCTTCGGTGTACCCATCCCATACCGAGATATGATTGATATATACACACACACATATATACACACACATATACACACACACATATATATACATACATATATATACATATATATACATATATATACATATACGTACATATATACATATAGACATAGACATACATACATACATACATACATACATACACACATACACACATACATACATATATATATATGAAAAAATAAGCAATTCATATCTTCCTTATAATTAGTAAATGTACAACAAAATTAAATTCTTATAAAATATATTTAATTAAAAATATATTAAAAATTTAATTTAGAAAGATTTTTTATTAAAATTATGGTTATTCTTCTTATATATAATTGTTTATTACTAATTATCAATGAAAAATAATATTTAAATAATAAAAAATTATAAACTTTCAGGATTTATAATATTAAAAAGAAGTTTTTTATTTTTTAAATAAAATTTTTAAATTGATATTTTAAATCACAAAAAAATCTTATATAGAAATAATAATTAGAAATCCACACAATGTATTCATTAGATTTATATTGGAAATCAAATTAATTTTTAATTTCTTTTCATTTTGTAATCACTAATTTTTTTATTGGAAAAAGACCTTTATTAACAAAATCAGAAATTACATAATGTTACAACAGTATGGCCAATACAACAACAAATTTTGCTGATACAAAACCATGTCATACATACACCAGAAGGCCAATACAACAACAACAAATTCTTCTAATACAATTCAAAAACATTCTCCCATACAACAACAACGAATTATGAAGCTTGATGGCTGCCCATATTCTAAAAGAAGAACTTGGCATTTGGCTATCTGTCAAAAAGAAAGAACTCCCGAATCCTTCACTATATTACACCCTCATCAAGAAAGCTAAGAAAGACTGTAAAACTTCTAGCTTCATAATCTTTAGAACCTTTTTCAGAATAAACCTCTAAGATTGTCTTCTGGAGCTTGCATCCATGTATCCTGCAAACTGCCTTTAAATGATTTAATTTGCATTTGGAGGTTGGCCAATGTAACTTTAAGATCTGACTTAGTTTGGAGAGTATGTTGGAGAATGGTGAAGTGGAGCAAGAAATTTGCATTGAGCATCAAGACCTCTATATGAAGAGGGAAAAAGGTATGAGAGAATGAAGCCAGGCACCAGAGTCTCCAAATAAATTTAAGGATAATTTTCCTAAAGGTCTGAGAGATGAGATTGTGAAGTTGGGAAAGCCCATGAAGCATAGATCTCCAAGTCCACTTGTGGGGTACAATAGCAGGGAAAGTGGATGAGAGACAACACCAGAGGTTACAGGCTTGAGGGCAGAGCTAGAACATATGCTTAATAGACTCCCATTTAGAGTAGAATGGACAAGAAGGGGAGGGAGTTAAGAAGTGAAGGTGGTCTCCAATAGGCAATTTAAAATGAAGAATTTTCCACACCATGAGTTGGGATTGAGCATTAGCTTTGGAATGCCAAATGGGAGAGCTTAATTTGTTCCATTTAGCATGGTTAAACTTGCAATTCCATTTAAGATTAAGTCTAGGGGCAAGGGAAATGAGGGGCAAGAGCTATCGATAGACAATCTTGAGAGGAAAGCATCGAAAGCTACGGTTGTTAGGCCATTTCCAGTCTTTGAGAAAGTTATTATGGCAAGATGTAGATAGTAAACACAAGAGCTTAGGGGTAATAAGTTGCTGAATTTTTAGAACATCATCTTTGATAGTTGGAGAAAGATTGAATTGAGCTTTGAGTTGTTGCCAAGACTTCTAGTTAAACGTATTTGAGTCCCACAAATCATGAAACACTTGGATGCCTTTTTTAAACAAGTATCTTTAAAGTTTTTGATTTTTGCAAGAGGAGCATCATCTTGTTTTTAACCAACCGATTCCACCAAATGGAAGAAGATGCAAAACTTATACCATGACTTAAAGATTGCATCATACCAAGATAGTCTTTGTGAAGTCATCTGCCAAGCAGTCTAGATGGTGTTAAATGGGGAAAAACCGTGAGTCTTAAAGAAGAGAGCCATAAGATGCTTATCCCTTCAATTAACCAAGTCCCAAGAGTGACTAGTTGTACCAGTTTGTATTCGATAGCGAACTAGATGTTTCCAAGGAGCATATCCCCATCTAAGGCCCTTATGATCCATTTTGTAGTAAGACAAATTCCTTGAGTATAAGGGTTAGTGATTCCTAGCTCCCCCTTGTCTTTTGGCTAAATGCAATGGAGCCACAAAGAGTTAGGAAAACCTTTCTTATTTCCCCACTTAGCCCAAATCTTGATCAGTTGTGTAAGTTGTGTATAACATTTTTTTGAAGGGAGCCAACAAGAAGAGATGTAGACATGACTAGCCAAAAAGATTTTGTTGGAAACTTGAATTCTTCCAACTAGGGATAAAAAATGGTTGGTCCAATTTAAAAGCTTGCATTTGATTTTGGAGAAGAACCAATTCCACATATCTTTGAGGGAGACCCCTATGCTAAAGGGAATACCAAGGTATCTTGTTATAACACCATGCTTAACTTCATGCCATTCAGTAGGTATCCAAGGTGGTCAGGGGGTGGAGCGGGTCATGAAAAATTCTATTTTATGCATAGCTAACTTAGAGCAAGAGATGGAGCAAGACATGTCTAAAATATCAAGTGTTAGCCACTTCATCAACAGAATTATGAATGAACACGTTGTCATCGGAAAAATGAGAATTGAGAGCTTTAGCATTGTCAGGAAGAGAGATACCTTGGATAATTTTGGTGGATAGTGCATGCTGAAAAATATAACCAAGAGCATCAACAACAAGAACATAAAGAAACAGTGCAAGGGGCAGCCTTGGCGTATGGATTTTTGTAAGGGGAATTGGGGTGAAAGAGTGCCATTAACAACAATTTTGGCATTAGCATCCATGAACAACATGTTGATATGGTTTTGGATTTTGGGACCAAATCCAAGCCACTTTAGCATATTAAGAATGAACGGCCAACAAATTCGATCATATGCTTTATCAAAATCAAGTTTTATAATTAGTTCATCTTGAGTAGATTGTTGAGCCCATTCAGCTATCTCCCAAGCAAGAATCAAGTTGTCTAGAATAAATCTTCCTCCTAAGAAGTTGATCTATTCTGGACGGACAATCATTTGGGTGATGGGCTTGAGTCTCCTTGCTAGATCTTTAGCAATGATTTTATAAGAGGTGTTGAGGAGAGTAATATGTCTCCAACCGCTAATAGTGTCATCTTTTCCTTTAGGGATAAGCTTGATTAGGCCCTGATTTATAACAACACCCAAAGAACCAGTCTCAATTCCCTCAAGGTAAACATTATAAAAGTCCTCCCTAATATGGGGCCAAAGAGCTCTATAAAATTCAACTGGTAAACCATCAATTCCTGAACTTTTTGCTAAGGCCATACTATGCAAGGCTTCATCAATCTCTTCAATAGAAAGAATGTGATCAATGAATTTACTGTACTTGGGATCTATTTTGTTAGGAATGTAACAACAACACTTTCTTCAAGGATAAGAAGGGGGTCCTTTGCTGATTGATCTAAAAAAAGGTTTGCATAATATCAACATTGCTAGTTTGAAGGGTTCCATCTACAGATTTAATAGCAAGAATGTGTTCCATTTTGTGTTTATGTTGGAGATAATAAAAGAATAATTTTGATCCACGATCACCATCCTTAATCCATTGTAGTCGAGCTCACACTTGAGCACCTTTGATTTTATAGGAAACCATTTGACAAAGAGGCATAAGCAATAGATTGCTATAAGGTAATATTATGAGGATTAGAAGTCAACAAGGTATGACTGTGCTCCAATTGACCTCTAAGAGATTTTTCAAATTTGTGACGCTTAACAGTAGCCCTTCGACCATAATCACAAAGAAAGGTGATGCCCTTAGAAATAGTTCACTCCCACCAGCTAATCTAACTGTCATGTTGGGGTTTAGGCTCAACATTCCAAGTAGCTAAGAGTCCATCAATACAATCTTGATTTTTAAGGTGGGAAGTATTTAGCTTGAAAGGAAGATCATGGCAAGGAGTGTGGGTGGAGAGGGAAAGGGTGGTGAGGATGGGAAGGTGGTCAGATAGGGTGGCAGAAAGATCCAACAAAACAAGGCAGCCACCATGTGAAGGAAAAATTGGGCGGTTAGGAGAAATATAAAATCGGTCTAGTCTACTCAATTTATGAAGGGATCCTTCACTACAATTGCTCCAAGTGAACCAGTGGGGCATTTGGAGGGTAGGCTTACCTTGAATGGGATCGTGCACTCCAAGGGAGTCTCGGGTCGGGTCAAGGTGCAAGCATCAAATTCAGAATGGGATAGACGAGCATAATTGTCCTAGCTACGGTCTGAAGGATGTTCAACCATATTAAAGTCACCCCCCAACACCCATTCAACATTGGGAAGGTGAATACGAAGCCACTCCCAAAGGGTAGTTCTATCAGAAGGAGAATTGGGAGCATAAATAAAATAAAATCCCATCAATAAACCATTCAAAAGGATAGTAGCCCAAACACAATGATGACTAGGATCTGAGCTAGAAACCACTAAATGCTTAGCTAGCCACGGGGCTAGGCCCAACACCACACCCCCACCACCATCACTATGGTTGGTATGGAGGAAGTGGGCATTAGACCAAATGGAAGCAAGGGTAGCATCTAATCGAACAACAACTTTTAATTCTTGAAGCATTAACACATCAGTTTGATTATTCTGGATAGCATGCTTGACATGAAATTTACGAGCATGGATTGTTAAACCCCACATGTTCGAAGATGAAATGTTGCATTTCATTATGTAGCAGTAAGGAGAATTAATTCATCCTCATGTAGCACACTAAATTGGTTCCTTGGAGAAGCATATTGCATATCCATAGAGTGGCTGGATTGAGATTGATCAACGAATTCTAGCTGAGGCATTAATCTAACAGGGCTACTAGGTTGAGAGGTAGGGTTGGAGTTAGTAGGGGGGATTATACTGGGGAGGGGAGTCTCCTTTCATCTTTTAGGGGCTCTAGATGGAGAACCAATAACTGCATCTTTGAAAGTCTTGGGTTTAGATGAAGGGAAGGGTTGGGGAGGTGAGGAGGGAGTGGAGGGTGGGGGGTGCGACTTAATGGAGGATGGGGGGCTATCCAAAATAGGAGAAGGGGTGTGAGTTGAGGGAATTGGTTTTTGCGGAACTTCACCAACAGATGACGGGGTAAAAGTGTTGAAAATCTGCATGAGACTGTGGTGGTCTGGGTTTGCGGAAAGGGCATGCATGGATGAGGTGTCCTTCCTTTCGACAATAAAAATAGGCATTGGGTTTGTTGAGATAGTTAATACATTGATCAAACTCAAATCCAAGGCCAATCAGTTTGATAGAGTTAGGAAGTGGTTGTGTTAAATCCATCTCAATACAAACTCGAGGATGAGAGTGAAGGCTATCCCATTTATCAGTGTGTTGCTTGCAACCATAAAACCCTACCCAATTGCACTGCAATGCCTTGCAAAAATGGACAGAAGGCAAGGTTGAGGAAGGCGAATTCCACCCACATCGGATATTTAGATTTGGTGATGCCTTCAGGATGGAAGTCAATATCCCAAGCCTGGACATGATAGTTTTGACCATAGATAATCCAAGACCCATATTGTAACATAGTGCAAGCATGGTTTGGGTCACAAAAAGTGCAAGTGACATACCCTCTGCCTAAACCCCTAAAAGATTCTAGATAGTCTAGCCTTTTAGCTCCTAGTTATTACGAACCCATTTAAAGAAATCATTTTTGGATGGGATACCTCTAAGAAAAAAAATAACGGTTTTTATTTGCAGTCAAAAATAACATCAGCGATATCATCTGGTAAGTTGAAGGAAATGACATTACCTTCCATTTGACTATCACTGTTTTCAGTGCTTTGTGAAGGTTGTGTTGGCGGCGCTGAGGCATGAAACCCATTTGGGGAAGGCCTTTGAAGCATCGAATCAATCAGTGGCAGATTGGGAGCACCAGGTCGTTGACCAATTGAGGGGGCGTTCTGGGTATCCACGTCTGACACGGGGGGTCCATTAGCACTGAAGATTTTTCTATTTTCTCTAGCTTTCTTTTTCATATTCTTCAATTTAATTTTTAATGTTGTAGGCCCCTCCCCAAGAGGCAAGCACTCCAGCTCAGACAATGCCACCACTGTATCGATCAGAAAGGAACTAGAAGCTGAAATGATTGAACTTTAAAACCCTAGTTTGACGTTTTCTCCGCACGTTAAAATCGTTTGAAACACTTAACTTCCGCCTTTGTAATCACTAATCTAAAACCATTAAATTCCCAACTTTTAAAGTGATTCATCATTCCCCAATTTCTTGAAAACATGTCTCCAAATTTCAAACATAAACTTTATCTCTATTCAATTTTGAAGTATGTTTTTGAATCTTCATTGTCTCTCTCAAGATGAATATAAAAATGGTTCTCTACTATGATGAAATTTTAATATTTTATGTGAATGGAAAGCTCATATTTTGGGAGTGCCTCACAAAAATTGATGTTTCTTTTTTATGTGAATATTTTTAGTCTTAGTTTGGATGGCTCTATATCATATACATATTCAATTAGTTAAACCCTTATTATATTTTCCTTTTAGGCAGAGACTAATGCTTTTGGTGGGCTGATTTTCAGTAGTAAGGCTTCTCGGAGCTGATGCCAGATGACCATATATTCGTTTATCCGATGGTCTATGACATTGATTTTATTAAAGTCAAATTTTTGGGTGGTTTCTCCAAATTTCTAATTGGCTCGGGTGTTTTTTGCTTGTGGTTTTTGTTTTTTCATTTAAATTTGTGGTTGCAGCGAACCAAAAAGGAGGGAGGAAAAATTTGGGATCAATTTCTAATGTTTTTGTTATGTGAACGTGTCTTTGTTGCAAGGCTCTTGTGAGTAGCTGGCGTTGTTGAATGTAGGTCAGGTGACTTGTTTCTTCTCTCACATTTTGTATACATGGGCTAAATCAAGCTTCAGACAAACTGGTGAAATGACATTTGGAAGATAACTCACGTGGCTGCATTTTGGATGCCATGTGCTAGAGACATGTTGCAACCTAGTGCGATGTGGACACAGACTAATACAGATGCTAAATGTCTCTTCTATCTTCCATATTTTGCATTCATGCATATGAGGGTAGTTGTAGAGTCATCGAGTCAGTGATTGGGTTCTCTACTGTTTGAATAGCGGGTAATTATCAACCCATGCCTCTTTAGTTCTTTTGTAGTTGAATGTTTTTCCCTAATTGCAAAAAGGCATCCTGAGCTACATAAACCCTAATGTAGTAAGGCACCCTGAGCTCTGTAAACCCTAAGTGTAGTAAGGTGCCCTGAGTTGCATATTAAAGGCTTTGGCAATTTAGGGGATCTCTCCAAAAGACCATGACCATTATTCAATACAAATTCTACTCTCCCTCTCAAACAAATGGCTTGAGAAGCCATTGCTCTTAAATTTATTGCAGTTGAAGATAAATATTAACTGCTCTCCTCTGTTTCATAGTCTTTGAACACCTCTAAAAGTTTCTCAGGGCAACCTTTAGAATGGTATCTACAAATTCAGTGGCAATTCATTCTAATCACTTTTAAAATAATATCTACAAGGTGAAGATTCCCTCAATTTACTTCAATGGTTGGCGACATTTGGGGGAAGTTCTAGAGGACGCTTAATGATGTCTATTAGGTTAATTTTGCATGTTGTATAAATTTAATATGCTTTTCTTTGTTTTAATTGTAATCTTTCATTCTGTTAGTCAATTATTTTTTGGTATTAATCTTTTGAAATTCAAATTGAGGTTTATTTCTCCAACTTTTTGTTTTCTCTCGTCATCTGCTGGAGTTTTGAGAAAAAACTCTTGAACATGCCATTTTGGGCATTCCATCACCATGAGACCATATTTCTTTGAGGCATTTTTTCAAATATTTCATTGCCTTGTCTATTCTATTGCTCACTATTATGCTTTGATAGATTTTTTTTCAAGCATCTATAGCTTGTTCGAACGCACTTGTTTTAGGCTTTTAGCCATAGAAGCAAGGCACTGAACTGTTTGATAAAATACTTTGGTAGACATGTATGAAAAATGTGGTAGCATAGACAAGGCAATTAACTCTTTGCAAAAAATTGGCATAATCATCCCTCACATTCATGCGTATGATCTTCTAGGGCATCTAAGACTTAATTGAATATAAGAAGATGATTAATAGAGATGCCAAAATATTGAAGGAGTGGAAAAAGTCTCAAGATACGAGCACAATGATGCCTTGTCAAACCCAATAAAGCATAGATCTTAAAATTCCAACAACAGGTACTTGAGTTTCAACGCTTTATAATTATACAACTGAATAACTATGATTTATTAGTTTCAAACCCACATTGATTTTATTTTCCCATTTACTTTGTTTATTTATATTTTATTCAATTATTTATTAGTATCAATGTTAATTTTATATTTTAAAATAAATTTATTTTTTATTACATTATTTTAATGGATGGTTCTATGTCAAATCCAAATCATTTTTGTAAATCGTTAGACTTAGGAGAATGAATCTAAGTTGATACCTCATAGCTAAAAGCCAAGGGTTGAATGCTAGCTACTCATTTTGCTAAACTCACCTAGAGTATGATCTCAACCTCGTGCCATATAATATCGATTTATTGATTCATACATCAAAATGCACATTTAATTGCATTTATTATTTAATTAAAAATTAAAATGCACCATATTTTTTTCAATCAATTAATATATATACTCAAATATTCATCTCAATGTTTGAATGGACATAGCCTTATAATATTAAAAACCTGACATTCAACAAAATCATCACATATAAAAAGCCCCTTTTAACACTATTATTCCAATTAAATTAATCTACACTAAATATACATATTTATCTTTTTACTCTTAGTGCCTCAAATTTAAATATTTATTCCTTTTCTCGCATCTAAAATAGTAGGCAAACAAGAATAAGGTACCCTGGCAAGGGCATCTTCCATGGTATTATTAGATCTTGAAAATGGGCAATGTGATAATTGGGTGTTTTGGTAGGACAAGAGAATTCATTGGTAGGTGGGCAAGTCAAATAAATCACATGCTTTCTTTCATCATAAGATTTGCTTTTGACTTTGTGTAAGGGCAATCTATACAAGTGGTGGTCCAATGCCTTATCCTTTTGCAGATAAGGACGAACTTGGAGGTTGGGTAAATGACAAAAGGATTTATCATATCTTACTTTAAAATGGGAAAAAGAAAACAAGGTACTTACCCATTCATTAAATTTCTCAACTAATCTCACCCTCCATCATATTTTTGTCACACATGCTTCCTTTGTACAACTTAAAATCTTTTGTTTGTCATTATAAAAGTGCACGTGAAATATTGGTGAGTTGTTGATGAGTGAATTGGGCTCATTTCCCTAACACTAACTATAGTTGTTTAAGGTGACATCACCACCTGATTATTACAGGTTGTATTTGGAGCCATGTAGGTATTGAATGAAGCCCATCAAGGAATAATCACTATAGTACAAGGGGGGAGAAAAAAGCTACAATGTTTATCTATTTAGTTCTTGTCCTTTATGCCAAAAAAGTACAAGGAGGGAGGAAAAGCTATAATGTTTATCTATTGGGTGTTTTTGGGTTTTGTCTTTAATGTATTGTTTAATATGATAATGGGTTCAAATTGAATGTATAGGAATATATTATTATTACCTTTTTTTTTAATGGAGTTTGACATATTTATAAAAAAATTTATTATATTATATTTATATGTTAAAATGTGTTTTATGGAATAAGTGTTATGTTGTGGAAATTTTATAGGAAAATATTAGTAAGATTTGATAGTTCAATTGAAATTTATACTAACACTTGCACCTAAAGAAGGTTCAAGGATTACATCTATAGAAAATTTTATATATATATATATATATAATGCAAAAAAATTAAAATATTTACCAAGATAAGTTTGTGTATTTCATTTTTTTTAATATTTTAAAAATACCCTTTTTATTTATATTAATTTGAAACGATTGTTTATTTTCTTTATTTTAAATCTAGTTTAAATAAAATTTATATTTATTCAAACTTTTAACTCAACGTTTGTCAATAAAATGTTTTACATAGAAATCTTGAAATGAGCAATTTAAGTTTTTTTCCTACCTATAGCTCAAGACATAACAAGTACGCGTAGAACATGCTATCCATTCCAATAGATAACCCTTCCACCCATGCCTTCAATTCGTGCCATTTCTTCCGCTACGTCGGGCTGCACATAGTGAAACAAAGAAATTTAAATAAAATAAAAGGAAAAAAATGAAAAGTCTCGGCAACCGTACAAATGGCTCTTCTTCTTACCTCTTCTCTTTCTTGACGCCCACCACTTTTGACACGCAATTTCCCAGCTTCTGGAGCTCACGAAGGAGACTTGCATCGAGCTGGTGAAACATAACGTAATTTTTTGTCAAGTACATGCATCCAAAGGAGGGCCCACCTATTTTAGTAATAGACAACAAAATCTAACTATGGGTGGCATTAAAAGTGACGGGAAAACCGTGACGAAATGCAAACACATGGGGATGAAAGGCGTACAATGTAAAATCATTTGCTCACATCCCATTGCCGACCACACTAGTAAATAACTACTTGAAAATGGTTTCACAATAACCTATTTATAACATGAGACAAGTTTCGACTCAAACTACATTCACACTATATATAGCCTATCAGCTAAATTATTTAATATAATAATAATTATGCTGTACTTTTTTAATGTATGAGAACTACAAGTTTCTTTATTATTACAATACTTAGTTTGGGACATTCCAATGAGTCCATTTAAAATACTCCTCTTTATTAGTAAATAGTAACTCATTTCAACTAGCCAATGTGACATCAAAGTGTAACTAGTTCATTCAAGCAATACATTAGATGATTTAAAGATAACCATTGTAGACACCTAAAATTGACTTCTCTTTCCCTACGCCCGCCACTTTTGACACACAATTTCCCAGCTTTTGGAGCACATGAAGGAGACTTGCATTGAGCTAGTGAAACATAACACAATTTTTTGTCAAGTACACACATCCAAAGGAGGGCCTGACACTTATTTTAGCAATAGAAGATGATGAAATCTGATTGTGGGTGGCATTAAAAGCGATGGGAAAACTGTGACGAAATGTAGACACATGGGGATGAAAGGAGTACAATGTAAAATGATTTGCTCACATCCCACTGCCGACCACGCCAGTAAATAAGTACTTGAAAATGGTTTCACAATAACCCATTTACAGTGTGAGATAGGTTTCGACTCAAACTACATTCACACTATATATAGCCTATCAGCTAAATTATTTAATATAATAATTATATTGTACTTTTTTAATGTATGAGAATTACAAGTTTTTTTATTATTACAATACTTAGTTTGGGACATTCCAATGAGTCCATTTAAAATACTCCTCTTTATTAGTAAATAGTAACTCATTTCAACTAGCCAATGTGACATTAAAGTGTACCTAGTTCGTTCAAGCACTACATTAGATGATTTAAAGATAACCATTGTAGACACCTAAAATTGACCATATTTGGTCACTTTATCCTTATTTCATCTAATTCCCCATAATTTACATTAATTAAATGATATTGTATTTGTGATACCAAATGTTTAACCTATTCTAAGCAAATAAAATGCAATGGAAAAACATAAGGAAACACCTCAAGATTAGCCTAAGAAATTTGTAAATGCAAAGAGGAAAGTGTTAAATGAAGACAAATTGATATACCTCCTTTTTCGCAACTGAAACTCCTTGGTTGGCCCTTGATTTGGATTGATTTGTATGCTCCTTGATGGCTCTAGATATGGCTAAATGCAAGTCTTGACTATATGCTTGGATGCAAATGAAAATGGGTGAAATTGAAGACTAGATGAGTGCATAAAATGGCAGCATTTAGTTCAAAATGGCTAAGTGTTGAAAATGCCTTAGAGGATGGGGTATTTATAGAGAAACTTGAATTCTCTAGAGAATTCAATGGTTGGGATTTATCCAACAAAGTCAAGATGAAGGGCTAAGGTGAGTTGAGGACTCACAAGCCCTCACATTTTGACATGTGGAATGTGAGAGGGCTAAGGGTGAGATGATGTGTAGATGATGTGGAAGGGAGGTACATGATGTGGAAGAAGGACAAGTACCTTCCAAGTACATTGGGAGATGAGAAGATTCCTTGGAAGAATAAATGTGAATTAAAAATTCACATGCTTGGGAGAATCTAGTGGATAAGAGAGGGTCTCCAAAAAGGTGGGAGTTTGTCACATATGACTTGATGTGATAAGTCAAAGGTTCTAGAAGATGCATGGGAAAAGGGGATTCTAGGAGGAATAAAAGTGAATTAAAAATTCACATGGGGAAGAGAGGAGCCTTGGATGAATAAAAAGGAATTAAAAATTCCTTGGGGAATGGGGAGAGTTGACCAAGGTACTAATTAGTTTTAACTAATTAGTAATTAGAAGATAATTAGGGGTTAATGAGGATGAGAAGCCAACTTGCAAAAGTTGGAGGATGTGACACATCCTAATCAAGGATTAGGCATGTGCACACCCTTAATGAAGAGATTAGGAGATGGATTAGGATTAGATGAAAATGACATGTGAGGAATTAAATAAATGTAATTATTAATTAGGGTAAGGTATTAGGGGAATGTAATAATATTTATTTAATTCATTTGATGAAAAAAGGATTAAGGAGGGTAAGGTATTTAATTATTAATTAAATACCTTAGGGATTTGGCAGAATTAAGGATATTAATTAAATAATAGTAATATTACTTAATTAACTTGGGTAAGAGGATGTTTAGATGAAAAGTAATAAATTTGGACAAATTAAGTGTCCAAATTTGGATGTCTACAGTATTATTTAATTAATATTCTCTATTTTTCTCTATTTTCCTAAGTCCTAGCTTAAGATAAATGATTTATTTTAATTATTTATCTACATCTATCCTACCTTACCCCTTCTATCCCATAAGTTAAATAAACAAATACTCCATCTCACATGTCATATCCTCCAACTCCCCCCACTTACACTAATTCTAATCCTAATACCCACCTAACCTATCCATTAAGCACAAGTTGCACACACTTAATCCAAGATTAAGTGAGTCAACCCTCCCCATCACATCAATCACATGAGCCTTATACCCCCAAGGGTACAATCTCCTTCTCAAGTCCTCTCCTTGTGCAACTTGGCAAAATTTTGTGGCTTGAGAGATCCCAATCCTTCTCAACCCTTCATCTCTTTTCATCTCAAATCTATATATCTAACCCTTAGCTACTTATCAATCATTTCACTCATTTTCATTGGAACATCATTATGCTATAGACCAAAATTTCTAGTGAGCACACATTCGATCAACAAATCTTGGACAAATCTACTCAACAGGAGGCTTGTCGTGTAGGTTTGACCCTTCTTTCCTTATCTTGAGTGTTGTTATATTTTTTGTTTGGGTTTTATTGTAATTTCCATTTGATTTAGGTACACATTTCTGGTTTGCCTAATGGGACCCACATCATGAGTCTGCTAACAATATTTTTTAGTTTTTTGTGAGATTTATGTTTGCAAGTTTTTATATAGAGGCAAATAAATTCCAGACATGCATCTATCGATTCTGCAAATGGGTGGCTCCATCCCCACAGAGGTGACCCTGCTTCAGATTTCTAGCGACCAGGAACCCCTTGCAAAGAATAAGTGGAACTATGCCTATAGAGGCAAACCTGCACTCTAGAGACATATATGCGTGCATAGAGGTGGATACACACACAATCAGATATGTTTCATAAAGGCAGATGTGTTATTACATAGACAAATCTACATAGGAAGACCTGAACCTAGATAGGCTATATAGGTGGCTCTGCTAACATGTGGCTCTATCACCTATATAGGCAAATACATGACTACAAGGGTGATTCTACTCTATCCACAGGAAGATATGTAGGTAACTGACCATTATTAATTTTACTCTTAATTTTTCAGCTTCTATGCATTTAATATTGACCCACTAACTTATTCTCGTGCCTGTGATCATTCTAGTGTTTGTCCATAGCCTTTTTTTTTCCAAGATGACATTTGAGACTACTAACGATTTCTTGTAGGACATCTGTTAAAGACCTTATATTTTTATCACTAATCTAGGAATATTTGGTTTTGTTTAAAGGATCAATTTACTCTGTTTGTCATGTTTGGGGTACCTTGTCAGTGTATGCTCTCCCCTTGCATCGTTTGGTGAGATTGGGGATCAAAAATTCTAAGTCAACCTAAGTTTTATTGTGTCTACCTAGGGGTGCTAGTTTGCATGTATACTCTCTCCTTACGCTATGTGTGAACTTGGAGATCATAAATTCTTAGCATTTCCTTTTCTTTAGGAGGCCTACTTGGGGAATTCATCACCCCAAGGGATGACCTAAACCACGTGGACTGGAAGGGTATATAAAGGGGGGGTGAAGCCACATAAGTGGTTTACACTTTTGAAGAGGAAGGAAATTTCAAAATTTTCCCATTCCTCATATCAAAT
>VDFB02000015.1:440710636-440756011 GCA_007258455.2 Sequoia sempervirens
GTTATCATTTCTTTTCTGGCATATGTGTGCTCACTTCAATTCAGTATGCAGGTGTCATTTTTCTGTGGCATGGGTTGCTTTTAACTTTATCTGCACTTTGCAAGAAAGGGTTCCATTCGCTTTTGCTTTCTCACACTTGTAGAATTAATTATTGAAAGATCGATTGACAAAAACACAAGGGAAAAAAGAAAAACACTATTCACATATTTACATTGGCAGAATAATCTGAAGTTAATTGAATAATTTTAAATGAATCCTATTGACTGGGATCCCCAATGGTTCATGTTCCATGTTTTCTAATTCAAATGCATTGTGTTCCTTGCACTGAATTATTCTGAAAGGGCCTTCCCAGAGGTTTTCAAACTTCCCGTGTTGGGCGGGATTTGCAGCCCTTTCATTAAACTTTACCACTAGGTTGCCGTGCTTTAGACCTTGGTCTGAAGCTTTCTTATCAAACCATCTCTTAACCACCTAATGGTGGTTGGTCATAGCTATCAGGTCCTTTTCTCTTTTCTCCTGCACTTCTAACAACTCGGCTAGCCACACCTCCATTGTGTTGTTTTGCTCTATCTCAAGAGATTTGAGCAATTGCAATGTCAGGATCTCCATGGTGATAGGAAATAGTGCTTCTTTTCTATATACTAACTCATATGGTGAAGTCTTGAGGACTTGCTTAGGAGTTATGCGGTCTTCCCAGAGCATTGCCCGAAGATTTTTATGCCATTCCCGTTGGTGCTCTAAACCGATTCTTTTGGTGAGTCAAACTAAATTTTTATTAGTCGACTTTGCCAGGCCATTACCCTGCAGATAGTAATTTGACGATATTTTTAAGAATATTTCGTTCGTGAGTGCAAATTGACATACCTTAGAGCCTAGGAAAGCTTTGGCATTATCGGAGATTATGGTTTTAGGAAGGCTGAATCTCGTCACGATTTCTTTGAGAAGGTCTACTATCTCTACCTCTGTTGCATTCTTCAGGAGCATGGCTTCGGTCCACCTTGTAAAGTAGTATGTTGTTGTCAGAATCCATTTATGTCTGACACTTGATGCGAGATTAATCATCCCAATGAAATCAAGGCCCCATTGCGCAAATGGCTCATCAACTACTATTGGGTTGAGGGGCATAGCGTAATTTTGTCTTCTCCCTATGAAGAATTGGTATTCCTTGCAAGATTTTAGCAGGGAATATGAGTCATTAAACAACATGGGCCAAAAGTGCCCAACACACATAATTTTGATGGCAGTGGTTTTAGTGGAGAAGTGTCCGCCTGTGGAACTACTTTGGAAAGTGTTGAGGATCTGCTTCGCTTGCTCAATGGTGACACATCACAATAGAATGTCGTAAAAGTTCCTCTTGAAAAGAACCCTTTCAATGAGCCCATATCTGTTGTTTTGCAATCGATAGAATCTTCTCTTTTGATAAGGTCAGGTGGATATTTTCCCGTGTGCATGAATCTTACTCTGTCTTCCAACCAGTAGCCTTTTGCTCTTGAATCATTCATTAGAACTAGCTCCAGTTGTTCTTCTTCAACAGTCATTTCTTCATTGTGTGCCAGATATTCGCACAGTCCTCTCCCTCAGACGGTCTTGGTAGGCTTGACTTCAATGTCATATTCAAGGATCTTGGTGATCTAATTAGCCCTTTTTTCTGGTGATTTCACCTTCCATGATGTATTCATGCACATTAGAATGCACAACATAAACAACCACCTTGTTGCAAGAGATTAGGTGTCGAAACTTTTTGAGTCCTTTAACTATTGTGAAAGCTTGCCTCTCGACGAAGTTGTAGTTTGTCTCATATAATTTTAGGGTCCGGGAGTGGAATTCTATTGGATGTTCTCCCTTTCCTTCATCGTCTTTCTATGTTAAGACAATAGCAATGCTTGACTTGTTGTTGAATACATACATTACGAAGTCCTTCGATAGGTCTGGATTAACCAACACAGGAGCCAAGGAAATAGTATCATTGACCTTTTCAAAGGCTTCTCTCGCTTTTTTAGTCCATTTAAATAATTGATCCTTTTTTAGCATCAGAGTGATTGGCCTAATTATTCCTACAAAATCAGAAATAAATTTTCTTACAAAGTTAACCTTTCCTAAGAAAGACTAGATGCCTTTCTTGTTGACTGGAAGGGGAATCTCTTTAATTGCTTTCACCCACTCGAGATCAATTGAAATTCCTTCTTTGGGTACTACGTGTCTGAATAGCTTGCCTTGTGGTACTCCGAAGATACATTTTTTTGGGTTTAGGGATACCCCAAACTCCTGGAATTTTTTGAAAACCATCTCAAGGTGATCGAAATGATCATCCTTGGACTTAGAGAACACGGTGAGATCATCTAAATACATCAAGATGATTCTATTGATCAGCTCGCTGAAAGTGATATCCATCACTCGTTGGAAGGTGGCTCCTGCATTCAAGAGGTTGAAAGGCATCTTAATGTATGTGAACATTCCCCACTTGGTAGTGAATGTTGTCTTATCTCGGTCCTCTTCTTTAACCCAGATCTGATTGTAACCGGAGAAACTGTCTAGCAAAGAGAACATTTCTAACCCTGCCACTGTTTGCAAGATTGTTTCCATAGAAGGGAGCGAATAATGGTCCTTTAAGGATGCTTTGTTCAGGTCTTGAAAGTCAACACACAAATGAATGTCTTTGTTCTTCTTTTAAACTGGAACCAGGTTATACAACCAAGTGTTGTGCTTGATTGAGAAGACAATCTGGGACTGAATTAGCTTTGTTAGATCTTGTGCCATCATAGCCTCGATCTTCAAATTAACTGGCCTTTATTTTTGGCAGATTGGTTTTGATTAACTCTATTGTATGTTGGATGATGTTTTGATCGTATCCCTTAAGGTAACATATGACCAGGCAACTACTCCTTCATACCTCTCACAAAATTCAATGAGCCTTTCTCTATCATGGTGTGGGACATCTTTCTCGACTTTGAGCTTTCTCCCATCTTCGACCTGGAGGTCAGCATAGTCACTTTTGTTCACTACAAACTTCATTTTATCATTTCTTGCATCATCACAATCAAAAAAAAAATTGAGAGTGACAAGCCCCTTCGAAAGCTTATTAAACCTTAGCTGAATGATCTTTCCATTGTAGGCTTCGACAATATTTGGTTGGAGTTGGTCGGAAAACTCTCTTGACTGTTGGATGAACGAAGCAATGTGTTCATCACTGTCAAATACCTGACAGCTTTGATCATTATCTAGAATCACCAGTCAGACTATCACTTGTACAAAGTGTTTGTTATGCATTAGGTCAGAGGTTGGGTCAAATTGAGATCTGATTGTGGCCATGCGATCCACATCAACATTTTGTTCTTTGTGCACTGTTTGAATGTTGAAGGCTTCAAATCCTTCTATCAGGTCCCAGACTCTATGTCTGTAGGATCTCATGCAAACATTCTTGGCTGTAGAAACCCCTCGTACTGGATTAACCACTAGTTTAGAATCTCTGAACACCATCAATTGCTTGATGCCCATCCGCTCTGCAAGGCCCAGACCTTACACTAGGCCTTTGTATTCAACTTCATTGTTCGAACAAGCAAACTAGAAGCAGAAGGACCGAAGTTTCTTTTCATTGTTTGGAGATGTCAGACATAGCCTAGCTCCTATGCCCACTTTGCATCTTGCTCCATCAAAGTGCAATGTCCATAGCTCTAAGGCTTGACCGCCCTCAAGTTCCTTCATTCCTTTCAGAATCTCTTGTTCAACGTCAAAGATGATATAGGTTCCTAGCCCTGTAGCATGATAGTTTTTGAAAGGGTTAGCATCTATATGTTCACTTAAGAGAACTTCCTCTTTATCGATCTGATCTTTGATCACTTTTTCGTCTTCTAGCAACTCAGTGTAATATGTCTCCTCTTTAGTGAAAGCGGTATGGGCAACTTCAAATTTGATCATAGCTTCATCGGCCACATGTTCCGA
Organism: Sequoia sempervirens; assembly: GCA_007258455.2. Classification (NCBI taxonomy): domain Eukaryota; kingdom Viridiplantae; phylum Streptophyta; class Pinopsida; order Cupressales; family Cupressaceae; genus Sequoia; species Sequoia sempervirens. Next base: position 440,714,576 of record VDFB02000015.1, read on the forward strand.
GTGCAAAGCTTCAGACACTATTTTCATCTTAGCTCCATACTCGGTCCTCAGGATCAAGTGTGACCATTCCAAAGAAAGATACCCTCCTATCTTTGAAGTGAATTCTCGGGATAGACAGAGGCCAAATAGAGGGGGGACATCTATGATCACAGTGTCTTGCGAAACTCTGACACTAGGGCAGGAGAATAGAGTCAAGGGGAGGTATTTGATAACACCTATGGTTTTTCCTTTGTTCCCATCAAGCTGCACAACCCCCTTCTTCAAAGGTTCATAACTAAGTCTTAGGGCTTTGGCTGTCTACTTTAGCATGACTGTAGTGCTAGCACCAGAGTCAATCATGGCATTGTGCAATAACTTCTCTCCCACAATGAGGGTTAGGAAGAAGTGTTTAGGCTTCAGCTTATCTCTTACCTCGGCAGGGGCTTCCGAATTTGTGAGGACTTTGGTAGGAGGTGATTGATCAACAACCTTCCCTTTGAGTGATTGCCCTTTTGGTTCAATGATTGGATCCTCCCGGAGAGCCTTCTATAGAAATGTCTTTTGTTCCAAAATAGCTAAGATATCCCATAGAGACACATTAATGGATGATTTTTTTAATTGTTCCACCACATTGAATGGTGGAGGATTTGGAAGCTTCTGCTCCTTAGCTTTGGTTATAAAAAAATTCCTTCCACAGCAGGCATTGTTGTACTACTATGGAGGTTCTAGATATCTGGTCAGAAGCACTTTTGGGCTACGGACTAACTATTTGTGGGACGACTGATTCACTTGTAAATCTCCTCTTTGAGCGAGTATTGTAATTAAATTGTACTTGCAGTGCTTTCGATGTGGATGCATCATTTGTGAATACTGCCTCGTCTTTTTCCATCCATGAGAAGAGTGCATGATCAAGAGCAATATCCATTTCTTACTCCAAGGACATCCCTTGCATTTTTCTAGTATGTACCGCATTTTCCATTTGTGGAGAGGCATATACATAACCTCCATGATCTGACATTGTGCCTTGGTTGTGCAACTCCGCCAACTTTTGTTGTAGATTGTCATGCGAGCAGTTTCGGGGCATATGTGTGTCGCCACAAGGGAAGCACCAGGGGTTGGTGTCATCAACTAAATTATTTTGCCTTGCAGTTAGCTCTATGCTCGAGCTTAGGTTAGTACTTTGCAACAGAGAAGGAACATGTACTATTTGATTAGTTGTTGGTGCTTGCAAACTTGTGCAAGCGCCCCCTTGGAACTGGTTTTGTTGGTAAGAAAACCTTTTTCCTTGATAGTTCTGATAAGTTGGCTTTAGAGGCACGACCTAGTTCCACTTGATGACAATTATTTCGTTGACGACGGTTCACAACATTTCCTTGAACTCGCCCATCTCTTCCTTTCAAGAGTCAGATGTAGAAGCAACATTCTGTCGTGCATTCAAATATTTGTACATGGATTGGGAAGGTGTGGACGCACTAGTAGACGCTACTTCTGGAGCAGGAATTGATACTTTGGGGAATATAGACATGGTGGGCCGAGGCGGAAACTTTCCGGTGTCTATCAAATTGTTCTCCACTTTGACTGTGATGCTATATGCGTCCTGCCAAGAGATTGGATCATCATCAAAATATCGGGTTGATAGATTTCACGTAGAACATAAATGCGAGCTCAGCCGGTGGGCGGATAGCAACCTGGATTCTCTGGCAAGTTACATGGAACCGTGGATTGAAGTTAGTCATGGCTTCATATGGGGCACGTTTTATGACTGACAACTGATGATGCTGGGAAGACTTGCCTCTGTTATTAGAGAATCTCTTATAGAAAGGGTCTCCCAGCTGATTCCAGGTGCCAATAGTATTGGGCTGCAGCGTGCGGTACCAATCTAGTGCCTTACCCCTAAAAGAGGTTGCAAGCAACCTTAGCACTACATTCTAGGTTGTGATTCCATGCACCAAAAATATGTATGCAAGATCTTTCAGATGTTTGAACGACATTCATGAGCCATCTCTAGTGAACTTATGTATAGCTTTTAGAGCGGTGACTAGGATAGGGGCCCAAATGGCAGGTGCTACTGGTGCAACAAGAGGACTTCTGGCGTCCCATGCCACATAATTTCTATTGGTAGCAGGCAACATGGCTAGCGATAGGGGCGGAGGAAGTGGAACATTCACTAGTTGGGTTGAGGCCTGTACTGTTCCTAATGGCGGTACTAGCAAACCGAGATTATTTGTTGTTTGGGACCTAGTAACAGGTCGATGGTTCATACACCCTCTTTGAATTTAGATTCATTTAAGCAAGTCCCACCGAGCGTGCCAGTAAAAAGGAAATTGTTGATGCCAAAAATTGGCAAGGTAACAACCTTTATGGGAAACTCAGTTAATGGGGGGACCAATTGCGCTAAACTATGTGATCTCTGAATTTTTAAAGAAGTTGGCTTCTTCTATAACTAGGGTTTTGAATGGGAAAAGGAAGCAAATATATAAAATGAAAATCTAACTAAGGCGATGCGCTAAGATGTAGATAAGGGCATGGTAAATCTATCCTTTGGGATTAGATTCAAGAGCCCGGTCAGCAATCTGCTATGTTTCAGAATCACAAAAATCAAAAATAAAGATTTGAACAGTTCATCTAATGACATAAAATGATTATCACATACATTCACTGAAAAGAGGAGTCAAATAGATGATCTAAACCAGCAACTTGTATATAAAATCATAGAAGCTCTTGCAAATGAACAATCCAGAGAATAATGGCATAGTATTAATGTCTTATCAAATAACATAAGAAAAATAGAAAGGCCAAACAATGGCACAGTCTGAAAGTTTCATATAATCATCTAAAAACAATACTAAAGGCCTGGTGTCTCTCTTTAATTTTTCTACATACTCTGAACTCATTTTTTGAAGTGAGAAGCAGTATTTATAGCCAACAATCCACCATCTGGCAAGCTTGTAATAGAAAAGATTCAGTATCTTAAGCAATGATGGCCACAACAATGATTTCCCTCGGTCGTTGTAACATAAAATGTTTGGGCCATGGCATATAGATGCTTCCCAGCCAGATGCATCCCCTACAAATGATGGCAGTGATCCAACAATATCTCATGTAGACAAGTGTCACTTTCCAATAGAGGCAGTTACAACACGCGACAACATGTCGCATACCGTTGCTCGCTTCATCCTTCTTCTCGGTAGAACTCCTGTTGAAAGGATGTGTGGCAGCAATTTGTAGCTTGTGGTTCATTCTCCCTTCCCTTTGATGAAAGCTTGTGCTGAGAAGACACGTAGCAGCACTTCTACTATCGGCACCGTATGTGGGGTCTGCCAAAAGTTTGTGCAAATGGAGGCTACGTGGCTTGCAGGTGGGGTCCGACTAGAAAGTGAAGGGAAGCAATTAAAAATAGCCTGTGGTGAAGACCCGTAGAAGCATAGCGGGAGCCGATAGAAGAGTGAAGGAAGCCTTTGGTACGAGGTGCACTGAGCAGACACATGGAAGCAGTCGATAGAGTATAGCAAAAAGAAGCCTGATGAAAGGCTAATGGGAGCAAGTTGAACATATGAGGGTTAGGTTGGTAATTAGCAAAACACAAAAAACACCTGAAGGGAGCTTGAAGAATTTTACATTCACAATAATTAATAATCATTTAAATAATAATTATAAAGTCAAAAAGCAAGGATAAGATAAGATGAGATAAGATATGATAATAAGATAATGATAGTAATATAATAATAATAAAATAAAAAAGCCGCAATAAGATAAGATAAGAATAATCTAATAATATTTAATAACAATATAATATTAATAAAATCAAAAAGCAAAAAATGATCTAACTTAAGATAAGATAAGATAAGAATAATATAAGAATATAATAACAATATAATAATAATAATAATAAAATAAAATAAATGATCTAAGGACTTCAAATGTTGCAATTGTCTTGCACGTCTTTCCATAAATGTGACTAGTTGATCACATAAACTAGTCATTGGATTCATATAAAAAAAAACCTTGAACTTAATTAAACAAAGTTTATCATGAAATTAGATTATCGTTAAAAAATTGTGTCATAAATTAAAACATTCAACCTTAGACTAAATAATTTTGAGTAAATTAAAAATTGTAGAATATTATAATTTAGTTATTGAACATATTAAATAAGAATAACAAATTATATAATAATAATTTTATAATAACTGTAAATAAAATTATATTATTTAAATATTATTAACTAATATATTATTTATTATCCCACGATTAAAAAATATTAATATAATTCAATTTTTAGGTATGTATGAACTCCTTAAATAATTATAATATTTTTTTCTTCCATATTTTATATTTAATTTCTTTTAAGTTCCTAAAGGATTATACCAATCATTATAGTAAAGACGAAACTTTTATAATTTAAAAGAAAGATACAAGATTACAATATTTAAAAAATAAAATTGTATATTTTATAAATATATTGCTGTTAATTGAATGTTATTTTATTAAGACTTCTTCAAAATATAAACTAATATTTTTAATTATAAAAAACAGACCATTAGAATTCCCTCCGACAATAAAGTAGACTTTTATAATAAATAAATAAGCGTATATACATTATTCTACGAAAATCATATGCGTATGAAGGTATTTAAAAACGTGCAAATACCGTTACCCAATTCGCATTATTATATAAAAGTACGTCGAGGCATAATAAACTCATTCGATTTAAAGGTTGAAAAACTATTGTATGAGATAAGGATGATAACTAGGTAATTATAGGTGGAATTGGTCTTTTGGGTGGTAACATTATTTGTCTTATATTGGCATTAATGTTTACCAAGGTTAAAAATTTAGTCTATGAATTGAAAATGCATAAATTTGTCTTTATTCTTTGTTTTTTTTTTTTTTTGCTAAGTTTGTTGTATTGTTGTACGATTCATTTATTTTCCTCTTTGACAATCTCTTTTTTTGAACGTTGTTTTCTTTTGTAATTTAATAGTGTTCAATATATGAAAATAAAACATATCTTAGAAATAATGCACACACTAAAATTTCAAGTTATCAATGTGAAAAAAGTGAAATTTATCTATTAACCTTATTTTTCAAATTATATCACTTATAAAATTATAGTTTTTAGTGAACATGTTAAATATTTAACTTTAAAAATTGTAAAAAATATTTTTGGCTAAGAAGTTTGGGGTGTTATAGGGGAATTTTTAGGGAAAAACAAGGTAAACTATTTTTTTAACATTTTTCTAAGAATGAATTTTCACTTTTGGGTTATAGACACATAAAATATACCAATTGATCCTATACACCTGATCTCATTTACTAACACTAGTTCATCTTGAATCATCTCCTTTACTAACCACTTAATCGAATAATCTTTATTTGATTAAATTCATCATACTTTGTCTTTTAATTAAATAAATCCATTTGATCCCATTAAATCATTATCTCTTATTAATTAAATAAATCAATTTTGTTTAATTAATCCTATAGTCCCTCTTTTAATTAAATAGTTCATTTTATTTAATTCAGTTCTAAATTCATTCCCTTTAAATTAAATAAATTAATCTTTATTTAATTTAAATCTAACACCATCTTCTTTAATTAAATAAATCAAACTTTATTTAATTAAATCTAAAATCATTATTCCTCTCATTTTGATTTATTTAAATCCTAAAATCTAAATCAAATTGTCAAATCAGTTAATTATCATCTAAATTAATCAAATCATAATTAATACTAACATTAATCCCTCAAATCGTCTTGTGCAAATAAATCAATTTATTCATTTATTAAATCATCTATTTTCATTCAAAAAGGTGTTAAAGTTGGAATATTCCTCAAATTTGAAAATCTCCCCCCAAAAGGACTTGTCCATCCAACAAGGCATTAAAGGCCTCTTACACGTCCTTTTCTTGAGCCAAGTGGCATTTAATTCTTCTTTCATCTCCCTCCAACATGTCACTTATCCAATTTTGAATTTCCACCTAATAACATTAATGTGCACATTCATCAAAATGTGTTCCACCTTTGTCCACTCACATGTTGACAAGTGGCATTGTGCTATTGGTTGGTGTTTTATCCCACATTCATCCATTTTGCTTTGTCTTCCATCTTTCTCTTCTATAAATAAAAGGCTCTTTTACTAATTTGAGATCCACAATCTTAGGCATTTGATCCACAACTTCATGCAACATTATTATCTTCATGTTTTGAGCAAAGTTCATCTATCTTCATCCATTTTCATAGTTTTTCATCATTTCATAGTTAGGTTATGGAGAATTTTCATCAAGGAGCATCAATCATCAAAGTCAGTCATCAAGCTTGATTAGGAACTGGGAAAGGGCTATTTTCCACATCAAAATAACACAAATTCCCCTATGGGATTGAGAGTTTGTTTGTTTTGAGCAAGATTAGATAGCTTGTATTTGTGTTCTTCATGTTATTTCTTGTTCTTAATATTTCAAATGAATCTTATGGGGAATGATGATTTTAACTTGCATATTGGACTAATAGTGTGTTTGTTGTTTGTGTTTGTCCAGGTCTAGGATCACCATTCACATTTTGGTGCTAGAAGGAGGGAAAATTTGAAGAAATTAACACATTTTTTCACCATAATTATGCTCTTTTTTGAATTTTTGTGTGTCTACAGGAAAGTGTGTCGTTGTCAGAGTCAAACTACACCGCTATCAGTCTAGCGACGCTATTTAGCAATGCTTTCAAACTACAAACTGCAACACTGAAAACCATTTCCACTCAACCGAACCAACTCAAACTCCAAATTGCGCCGCTTGGTGAAATAGCGCTGCAATCATGCTCACTATCTCTTCACAAAGCATCGTTGGTTTCACCAGAGCGCCGTTGACCTCTTCCAAACTGCACTGCCATCATAGACTGTGCCACTAGGGTGGGGTAAAAGGCAATTTTCAAATTAATTTTAACATGTGCTTTTTTAGTTCTGATCATCTTTGACTTCTAACTGGTTTTTGGCTCTGTTTTTATAGTTTTTAACCAGTTTTTGTATGTTGGAGTGATTCAAAGGGAAGGAGGAAATGAAAGCAAGACTTCGTATGGCATCTTCACTCTATTGTATAAAGTGTTTTTAAACACTTTGGGGAGAAATTATAATCCCATTTCTAAGAACTTTGTCATCTTCAAGCTTTGTAGGACTCAATAATTTTTGTTTGGGCTTAAAAAGAACAAATCAAAGGGATTAAAAAGAACTTTAGGAACTTACTAGAGTTTGTTTTCGGGTTTTAAAATTGAACAAGCAAATTTCACATTTCAATCTTGGTGCTTAAAAAGAATCCATTCTTGCTTTGAAGGTTAAAATGAACATGTGTGTTTTGTGTTTTGTAATCTCTTGTACAAAGTAATATCATTTAAAAGGCGTATGCGCTTCTCTCGTGCCTCAGAGTGATCTTGAGAATCAAAAGTATTTTGGTGATATTAAGTTGTATAAAATATTGCCTCCACACTTCAATTTGCAATCTTAAAATTGAACAAAGCTTGCTAGTGTGAGTGGATTATATCACGTGTGTTCTCTCTTTGTTCACGTAAATAAAGATCGATCGAACTACGGATGTGTTTGCTCGCTTTTGTTTACCCTTAGAGGGGCTACCTAAGATACACATCTAAAAGGAGAACTCGAAGGTGACTCCAACCAGTTTTCCACTCGAGCTGGTATATAAAAAGATAAGACTAAATCATCAAGTCCAATGGTATGTAGGCCTTAGTTGTACAATGTCTTTCAGAATGGTGTACTACCTTAAAAAGTATAAGATCCCCTAGAAGGATTGATTAAAGCCTTTAGTGGCTTGTTGGACACTCACAAGGTGCCATGTCCCCGATCACCCTAACCAAGAACCAATTTGTTTAGAAGCCCAAATCCTTATCTATTTGTTGGTGCAAGAACGGCAATTTTGAAGCCACCCCACATTTTTGCGATTCTTGGTAGAGATGAGAAGTATGCCATGGGAGTTTCATGGGTACTAAAGCTTGGTTGACCCATAGAAGTGAGTGTTGTGGAGGGGAGCTAGTGTGGTCAAGCTTTCAATCATCTGCCAAGAATAAGCAGAACTGGATTTATCCAAGTGGGGATTCAACAAATATTTCCACTTGACTATCCATAGGGTTGTGCATTTTCTTAGAATCAAAATACTTTGCTTGGATCTTAAACATTGGAAAACAAACAGTCAATCATGATCATCATATTTCAAACCCTTTAGAGAAATCAAATACCTTTGAAAAAATCCAAGTGTTATTGCTTGCCCGAGGGATTCTATCCTTAGAGGCTTCTAAGCATTTGAATTGACATCTCATTTTTCTTTCACTAAAGTCAACATTAGGTAACTATTACCTTAGTTTCCTTGATTTCCACACAATGGACTTTGTGGGATGAGAAGAAATTGGGACATTAGACATTTAGTTTGAAAACCTAATCAATAATTTGTTTGTGGTAAAAAGAACTCATTAAGCATAGATAAGAAACAATTGGACCCCACACATGTGCTCTTTCAAATTATTTGCTGAAAGATCAAAATTTGAAAGCCAAAGTCCAAAGGTCTTAGGCAAAAGGCTCACAAGAAACATTTGTCTATGCTTTATGAATTTAGAGAAAGATTGACCTTGAACTTTTACAAACGTGCATCAAGGAACAATCCAAATTTGTATTCACTTTATTATTGTCAAAATCCAACACTTTTTTAAAGGTTTGAGTATCTCACATAGGAAGTATTAGCATGTTCTTCAACACCTTGGTCTAGTAAACAAAGTCTCTGTAAGTCTCTTAGGATCAAAATCAAAACCTTCATCCATCTCCAAAATCAAAATCAAAGTTCATCTCATAAAGAACTCTTGGAAATCTTGAAAAAATCCTTCATGCTAAACTTTGGGAAAATCTTTTGAATCAAATCAAAATAATCTTGTTTTACTAGGTGTGTGTAGATGAATCCTTCTTTACACACTTAGTTAAATTATCATCTTGTGGACAAGTTTACTCTAGGACAACATCCAACCTCTTAGAGTTTATGAGTTCATTATCCAAACCAAATCCAATAAAAATCAAATCAAATCAATTTAAAATCAAACCCAACATTAATCCAAAATTCCTAAAGTTTAGTATCCTCTTCAAGGTTTTCTAAGAGTTCCAATCATCCACCAATCATTCATCATTCATTATCTCATCATCATCCCCTTGATTCTTAATATCTTAGACTTTCTTTTTGCACCAAAATTTTAGATCAATCCAAGGAGTTAGAGGTTCACGTCCCACATTCCTAAAAATTGATCCTCATTTTATGGTCTAAACTAGATCTCAACACAAGAAGAACATGGAAATAAACAAAGAAACATCCACTTCGAGTGACTTGAGTCAAACCGTTCCTGAAATGAATCCCATTGGGTCTAGCAATCCCACGCTCAATCTTCCTCCACTTCCACAAGATCATGAAGAGGAAGGTGGCCAAGTGGAGGACATCACCAACAATTTCTTAGGGATGACTCAATATGAGATTATTGAAATGGTCCAAAATCTCGAGACTCACAAAATTTTCAATGCCATGATGAAACTTAATCCCTCACAATACATGCTAGAATTGGCCAAAGAAGGGGCTAAACTCCCTTCTAACTATGATGTGAGCACTCTTGTGGAGAAACCTCTTGTGATTATGCCACTGATATCATCCACACCTCCATTTCAAAGAATCACTCAAACCATCCCATAAATCACATCATCCATTGCTCTAACTCAACCAATTGTCAACAAGGGGAGCTCATTGCTCCATGTACTACAAACACACCCTCTTGTGAACAACCAAGATTTGGATGCAAATACCATATTGGGTCAATTTGTCCCATTGAATCTGCTACACCCATACATTCCACTTGTCTTTCATGAACCCAATGACCCATGCTCTTTTCATGCAACACTGGCATATCCTCTCAACATACAAACCTCTCTCCCTATGACCTCAAAAGGAGAAGGTGGGCTATTTGGACAAGGGGGAATCTTTGACCCCTCATTGTCATCATTTCCTCAAGGGAACACACCACCTATTTTTACACCATTCCAACCTTTTCCATTAACATCTACACCACTCCTTGGTCTAGGGAAACCCCCTTTACCACTCCTCAATCAACAAAGTCAAAAAAACCCCCCAATCATGAATCAAAACATCATACTGAATCCTTTGATCTTTCCATCGATATCACAACAATAGGTGGCAACCATCCAAGCAACCCAAGCAATCATTACACCATCCATAAATGAGTTCTCTCAAGGACCAAACATATCAATCGCACCATCCACTACGCAAATCCCTATCATCAATACAATGACACCCCTCATCACAACAACGAACACCATTCTGAATCCACCACCACCTCCACCAAGACCAAATGTGGCCAACCAATATAGCATCATGTTGCGAGCAGCTCAACAAGCCTATCAAAAGGCACTTCAATAGTTCCAAGCTCAGCAAGCACAAAACATGCAAGCTTCACAACAAATTTCTCAACAAGCACAAGAAACTCAAGATGCACAACAAGTGTAACAAGCACAAGAAGCACAATAGGCTTCCCAAGCTCAAGCTTTGATGCAACAACAACATGCCACCCAAGCTGCCCAGGCTGTGAAAGCAACTCAAACAACTCAAGCTGCACAAGTCACACAAGATGCATAGGATGCCCAAGTTGCACAAGCTGCCCAACAAGCGCAAGATCAAGCTCAAGCCCAATACCAAGCTCAACAAGCACAAGCACAAGCATAGTACCAAGCTGCTCAGTAGCAATCATATTAGAAAGCCCTACAATAGTATGAAGTGCAACAAGAAGCAACCCAACTATTAGCCCAATAAAAAGCATTGATGGCACAACAACAACAAGACCAACAACAAATGCATGCATATAGCAAGCCTTGATCGCACAAAAAATCTCTCAACAAACTCCCACAAACATACCCAACACTCGACCCATCACTTAAACACCTCAACCACCTCAAAACACATCACTCCACCTCCTAATCTGCAAGATGACGTGACAACACAAATCAAATTGCTCTTGCAACAAGTGCTTGATCTCCAATCATGGAAAATAACAAGGACACCAAGTAATCTATGCCCCTATCCATTCGATAGGAGCATCGCAATGGTACCATTCCCAAAGGGGTTTGAAATCCCTAAATTTGACAAATATCATGGGATAGGAAATCATGAAGATCACATCAAGGAATTCCAAGTACATTGCATGGAAATTGCATACGATGATACATATCTAATGTGGCTATTCCCTCAAAGTTTGGTTGGTCCTGCCATGGAATGGTTCTCTCGCCTTCCTCCTGGAGTTAAAAATTTTCAAGAGATTGTAGACGCATTCAATATAGGTATGGATGTGATTCTAGAGGAACTATTTTCTCTTAGACAAGCTGAGGAATCATTTGCTTCCTTCTTGCAAAGATGGCGATCCAAGGCCAATAGGAGCAAATGGGCCATGCTAGAAGAACAACAAGTTTGCACCATCATTTCCAATCTTGAAAAAACCTTGGCATTCCATCTTAAGATGTAATGAATCACCACGTACGACCATTTGATCCCCAAGGTGCTCAATATCGAATGATCCCTTATTAGACAAGGGGGACACCCACATATCTAGAACATCAAGAAAACTGCCCATCCACCAACTATAACGAAAAACCTTACATGTGGATGAAGAAAAGGAACGTCCCTAATGATGGTGTGGTGGATTCCAATGTCATAATCAACGCTCCAAAACAAAACACGCAATCATACCAACAACTGCAAGGCAACAATCGAAACAACACACAAGCCAACGTGGTATCACAACAACCACCGAATAATAAAATCAACAACCTGAATAATCAAGGGAGACCACCCTCATAAAAAAAATATCCCCCAAAGTGAAAATACACTGCCCTTGGGGAACCAATTGAATCAATCATGAAGAAACTGATAAACAAAAATCTCATCAAAATTCCCACTTGTGAGAATTATCAAGAGCCCCAAGTGAAACCACAATGGTACAATGAAAAACACTTTGCAATTTTCACAAAATCAAGGGGCACACCACAACCAGTTGCATGAGGTTGAAAAATTTAATCCAAGACCTCATCGATGACAAGGTCATAAATGTTGAACAACCAACTAGAAATCAAGACCTTAAGATATACACAAATCTAATTTTGGATCATAACAAAGGAAAGACAAAGTATGCCAATGTGAATCGTGTGTATGATCATGTTGTGGCATCCCTAGATGAATGGGTCACTGTTGTTAACATCAAGGGAGCCAAAGTTGATTGTGGAGTCACCACACATGGTGACAAAGTTACCATTGCAGGTTCATCCCAACCACCTAGAGTGTCCACCTCAAATCCAAGATCTGTTCCTAATGGATACAATGTCTTGGACTAGCTAAAAAGAACCCCTGCTCAGATCTCCATCACGGAGTTGCTAAAGATATCACCCACACATAGAAAAATCCTAGGGGAAGCATTGGCTTCATCCATCGTCTCCACGGATCTTGATGCTAACTAGTTCCAAGCTATGGTTGAAAACATCACCACCCCAAATCTCCTAGCGTTCTCTGACTAGAACTTCCCCACCCAACCATCTCATAATTGTGCACTCCATCTTGAAGTCCTAGTTCATAAAAATAAAGTCAAAAGGGTCTTGGTGGATGGGGGTGCAGTTCTAAATATTTGTTCTCTCAAGTTGATAAATTTTTTTGGATTCTCCGAGGACCTCATGAAAAAGGTAAAGGTATAACAATCAGAGCATATGATGATCAGGAAAGAGTGTCTCAGGGCACTATTCAACTCCCTATTCAAGTAGGGCCAACCATTATGGAAACCACATGCCAGGTTCTTGACCTTAATTTACCTTATAATATTCTCTTGGGGCGTCCATGGATTCATGGGATACAAGTTGTTGCATCAACCTTCCATCAATGCATCAAATTCTCATATCAAAATAAAGAGGTCATGGTCCATGGTGACCTCGAGCCCTTTGCTTATTGCAAGAATCTGGAAGAAAAATATTACAAAATCCCCCAAGTCTCAAAGAATGATGAAGGCCCTACGACTCCATATTTAGACCCAACTACCTTGGCCTCCACTTCTGAGACAAAGACACATGCCATTCCTAATATCTCTAAAACCAAGGTCATTATCCAAGACAATGGATGTGGGTATTATAAAATGAAGAAAAGTGCTTTCGTAATAGGAGAGTTACCTCAACCTCCTAGGTATCATAGGAAACCCCAACCAATTGAAACATCATCCCAAACCTTTTGAGCGGACCCTTCTAGATTTAGATGTTGGGGACATCTAAGTTGAGAAATAGTAGATGAGAAAGACATATCAAGCTTGTTGTACCAAGATTGGAGGCCCACGCCTGATCTTTCCATGGATGAGAGTAGCAAAGGATTATAAATGATGCTTGGTATGGGTTATAATAGAAACAAGAAAATTGGATAGAATGACAATGGGCTTCTAGTACCTCTCATTCCAGAGAAGCATATGAGAAATCTTGGCCTCGGATGTACCCCTCCAAAGGTAACCATACTTGGAAAAGGTGCCTCAGTTAGAAAGGTCAAAACTCCCCCTCAGTTATTAGTATATGCCCTTCAATTACCAGTATCCACAAATCAAGTCATAGACAACTTTACCTTCGACATAACTAATGTGTGTAGTAGTGATGAGGATTCTATAACTAACTTACCCATGCTTTTTGAGGATTCCTCCCTTCTCATGATTAGTACCCTATCTTTTGAGTCAACTAATCAAACCCATGAAATAAACTTAGTCTATCCCCATCTCATCGATTACAACCAACAAGGACCAACAATTTTGAACACATTTGAAAATGATGAGGTGCTCATAGAATTCATGGGATTGTGGGATACAATACCATATGGAGATCACAAAGCTAGGTTCGACATCATACTAGAAACACATGCCTATTATGGGGAAACGATTTAATTCTTCAGTCACAAAAATGAAAATTTGAGAATAATCTCTAGGTCTTTGAGTGAAAACCACACTCTGGCACTCTCTGACCTGAAAAGAGTACAAATAAAGGACACATCCAATGCTAAAAAGCTCTCTGAGGCACTGAGGGATGAAGGATTCAATCTTCCTCTTAGTGCCATTCATCAAGAGAAGTCAGTGGTCTTAGCAGAGAAGTGCAACCCAGTCAACCTGGGAACAAAGGAAATGCCACATATAACATTCTATGTAGAATTAATTCTCATAAAAGAACAAGAACTTATAGCCACATTCCTAAAAGAAAGAAAGACAAACTTTGCATGAACCTATGCTCACATGCCTGGCCTCAATCCAGAGGTTGTGGTTCATCACCTAGTTGTATATCCCGAAGCAAATATAGTGAGACAAAAGCTAAGAAAGATGCATCCCCAAATCATATTGTTGGTCAAAATGGAATTACAAAAGCTCCTAGATGTAGGGTTCATACGGCCAATTGATTATCTAGAATGGGTCTCAAATATACCTATTTTAGAGCCCACTAGGGGCATCTGCATCTACATGGACTTCAAAGACCTAAACAAAGCATATCCCAAAGATAACTTCCCTCTACCAAACATTGACATGATTGTGGATATGACGACAGGACATGAGATGCTATCCTTAATGGATGGATTCTTAAGTTACAACCAAATCATGATAGCTAAGGATGACCAACACAAAGTGACTTTCACTTGTCCATAGAGGACATATTGTTGGAATATGATGCCATTTGGGCTAAAAAATGCAGGAGCTACTTATCAAAGGGCCATGACGCTAATTTTTCATGATATGATCCAAAAAACTATGGAAGATTATGTGGATGACATATTGTCCAAGTCAAAGAAACGTCGGGATCACATACCATCTCTAAGCTCCATCTTTGATAGGCTAGAAAAGTACAAGGTTCGATTAAATCCAAAAAAGTGTGTCTTCAGGGTATAATTGGGCAAGCTTCTAGGGTACATTGTATCCATGAGAGGAATTGAGGTAGACCCTACCAAAGTCAAAGCAATCCTTGAAATGGAGGTACCAAAAACATTGAAATAGCTAAGAGGCCTACAAGGAAGACTCTAGTCCATCCGCCGATTCATAGTGCAACTAGTGGACAAGGATATCCTATGCTCTCATCTACTCCACAAGGGGGTAGCATAGAAATGGGATGATAAATGAGATCAAGCCTTCAACAAGATCAAGGAGTACTTTCTCACACCACAAGTACTCATGCCACCAATTCCAGGAACTACTGGATGAATAGTGCATGGATGCCTTAAACCATTTACAAGTCTACCAGAACCAACTCAAGAAAAGTTACAACAAGAAGATCAGAAGTAAGACCTTCCAAGTAGGAGAGCTTGTGTTGAAGGAGAATCAAAAGAACGTTCTGAATCCAGACAGTAAGGGAAAATTTGAACCCAATTGGTTGGGGCCCTTCATCATCACAACAAGCTGCAATTTAGGGGCATTTAAGCTATCAATGCCCAAAGGAGAACCTCTGCAGGAGCCCATGAATAACTCCCATCTTAAAAAAATTATGCCTAAACTTCCAAGGTATAAAACCATAAAATACATAATAATCAAAAAACATAAAAATCCAAAGAAAAATAGAAAAAGGATTAAAAATAGTAAAGAAGAAAAATTGTCTGATAGTGAAAACCACTTTGATGGCGCTTTGGGCAAGTACCTTGGTGAAAACCTAGAAAACAGGCACCTTGTGTAAATAAGCACTTTCCATCCACCAAGATCTATGTGGCTTGCCCTGCATCATTCATCCATCACGCTTCCATCATCCATCGTATTCCATCTATTTCCATGTACCATCCACTTGCGTTCACATCATGACTTGATCCTATGTTTGTATCATGATCCCTCCTAGTACTACTCAACCCATTCTCAAAGTCAGTTTGTCTTGCCTTTATCAGACTAGTCTATTGCATCTTTTGGGGGAACGTTCTCATCAGATCAGATTTGTGTATATTTTTGAAGTATTCCCAAAATCAAAAATTTAGAAAAACAGAAAATCCCAAAAACATTCATAAAATCAAAAAATCCAAAAAAAACATTCAAAAATATCAAAATCCAAAAACAGGTCAAAAATCAAAAAAAGAAAAACAAAGTTGTCTTGTTGAACTATAGGTCTCTGAGCTCTGAACATAGGCAATTTTGATCTTTGATCATCCCCTAAGACACTTAGGTCAGTCCTTTAGGAATCTGTCATAATAAATTGGCAAATCCATCTGTTCATCTCATCAATAATTGAGTCTGAGTTAGTCAAACTATGTGGTCTCTGTGTGTATAATGTAGGAAAGGCGAATATGTTGATAAGCCCCCAAGGCCCCTAGGATAGGTCTTTAGGTTAGTCTCTTGGTCAAGATCTCAAAAAATGTCTAAACATTGGAAAATTCAATAATAAAAACATTTGAAAAATCTCAAAATACCAAAAACAACCTCAAAACATTTCAAAAACATCAAAAACATACAAATATTTGAAAAAATCCATTCATCCCATCTCACTTTCACCCATAATAAACATCCACTCATAATAAATCAATCATCACCCTCAACCTTTGGTGAAACAATCATAAACAAGTTTAGCAAGTTAAAAGTGAAAACTCAATTGGCAGGTTTTCAAGTCTAGGTCAGTAAGTAAACAAGTTGGTCAACTCTTGGTATTGTTGGCAACACAAGGGCAGACAACTGAGAGGGGGGTTGAATCAGTTGTCACTGAATTTCAAACTTATTAAACTTATTAATCCTTATTCTCATATCTGATCAATATCAATGAAAGCATGAATCAAAAACACATCATAAATACACATAACACCAAGATTTTTTACGTGGAAACCCTATTAGGGGAAAAACCACGGTGGAGGTCAGTCCACAAGATTATACCCTATTAAAAGTATAAGAAGAGTAAATGGGGAATGTACATGCATTCAGACACACTGCCTAGACCTCACTGCTCAATTATAAAGGAAGACACACTGTCTTATAGAGAGAATCAGATTACAACCATCTAGATTTTGAACTAAGAAAATACCATCTGTGAATGCCTGATTACAGTTTTGATTAAGCACATGAACACTTCTTCACTCTTCTTCACACTTTGCTCTTCCTTCGAATTATTAGGAAATTATTCACACATCTCATACACAAGCACTCCTTTTGGCTCTCTATAATTCAAATAAACAATCACTCTTATATATCCGCAACATGAAATTACATCGCTACAAGTTGGCCACAATGAAATAATACAATGAATACAAACTATCGGCCTAAAACAATAGATAATTTTTCAATTTGAATCAACCATGGTCGGCCACATCATAGTGAAGATCCAAATCAAAATATCCAACACAAAAATACTTCAATTAATTTCTCCTCGAAGATCCACAACACGCTTCAACACCTTGTCGGCAAGAACATGAAAAGCATGAACATAGATAGAGCATGATCTAGAAACATCCACAAGCATCATGAATTACCAGAGAAGCATCTGCAATAGCTAAACTAACTAGAATCACATAATCTTTATTTAGGAACACAAATTGAAGTAACAGAAAAACTATCAAAATACAAATCTTCATAACTCGATTAAATCTTCACATGGATCTTTGAAACTCAATGTGGATAAACTAGATAAACTCAACAAAAAAAACTTTAGTCCACAACCTCTGATCAACAATTTACGGAACTCTCCGACAGACAGAACATCACTTCACCACTGACAACTTGTAACTCATTCCATTACAATTTTCTCAATATCCTTGACATATACAGCTTCAAATGCACTAATTCTAATAGTGTTGAAATCAATGACAACCATATATCAGCAACATAACCACAAAATCCAACAATCTCCCCCTTTTGCAATGATGGAAACACATGGTGTGAAAAACACCATCAATGCGACTAACTCCTGCTTAGGTTCTAACTCATTTTTCCTTCAACTCTTTCACATGATTTTCTCCCCACAAGGCTCTTTTCCCCAAATAATCACCAATTTTATGCATTAATATTCTCCCCATTTGACATCAATGTTAAAGATCTCTAAGCTCTGAACCACATATTTGAATTTTTGAACCATCCGACTACTCCCCCTATGTAGCAGCCACCACGACATCAATCTGATTTAAGATATGATTATGAAATGCAAAAAATGATGCAAAGCAATGCATCCTTAGTTCTTATTAGGAGGGGTAATCACCCCTAACTTCCCTCTGAGATACTCAAAAGTATCCTTAGGCAATAACTTGGTAAAGATGTTTGCAATATACTCCTTAGTAGGCGCATACTCACATTTGACTTCCTTTTCACTTACCTTTTCTCTCAAAAAGTGAAACTTGATAGATATATGCTTGTTTTTTGAATGCAACACCAGATTCTTAGAAATGTTAATGGCACTTTAATTATCACAAAATATAGCAATAGGCTCATCATATACAACTTTGATATCCTTCAGTATCTACTTCATCCATAATACTTGAGTACAATTGTTAGCAGTAGCAATGTATTCAACCTCTACAGTAGATCAAGAAATGGCATTCTGCTTTTTACTCAACCATGAGATTAGCTTCTTACCCAAGAAAAATGCACCACCACTAGTACTTTTCCTATCATTTACATCTCCTTCCCAATTAGCATCAGTAAAGGAACTTAAAGTAAGATCATCATCTTTAGGATACCATAGACCAAAGTCAACTGTTCCCTTCAAGTATCTGAAAATTCTCTTCACAACAGTCACATGAGATTCATTCAGATCGGCTTGAAATATTGCAACAATACATAAAAAATTCATGATATCAGGCCTAGTTTGAGTTAAATATAGCAATCCACAAATCATTGATTTGTATCTTGTCTTATTTTCTTTTAGAGAATCATCCTCTATTGTCAACTTGCATCCAGTCACCATGGGTGTACCAACTGGCTTTGAATCTTCCATACCAAACTTCTTCAACAATTCCTTCACATACTTGAATATCCCTTTATCTAACTGAGTAATTTGCAATCCCAAAAATAATTTCATCTCACCAATCATAGACATCTCAATTTCATTTTGCATCTCATTAGCAAACTTCATGCACAAACCATCAGCTCCTCCAAAAATGATATCATCAACAAAGACTTCAACAATCAAATCTTTATTATGATCAATCTTGAAATAAAAATTACTATCAGCAGTACCTTTGTTAAATCCAAGCTTTAGAAAATACTTGTCTAATCTGGCATACCATGCTCTAGGGGCTTGCTTAAGTCCATACAATGCTTTCTTCAACTGACACACCATATCTTCCTTATTAGTCAACTAGAATCCATTAGGTTGCTCAACATAAACTTCTTCTAATTCGCCATTTAGAAAATATGATTTCACATCCATCTGATAAACTTTGTAGTTCTTGTAAGCATCATAGGCAACAAATAATATTATAGCTTCAATTCTAGCAGGGTGATCCCACAATAGTGGTTTACAATTTTTGGCCAAACTGGACACTGAAATTATTTTTTTAAACTAAATCTTCACATTCAGGCACCTATAGCGGCTAAACCGTGAAGAATTTGAAGATGATGAAAACTAGAGTCTCGTCACATTTTGTCTATAGATTCTAAAAATATATTTTTCAAAATTTTTGGAATCAGATTCCACTTCTTTTTCCATCTCCCACAAAAACTGGGTTTTTTCAAAAAACAACATTTTTAAAAAGTGACACACACTATATAACACAAATTTTTTTCCATGAAGGATAAAATTCTAATTCTTTCAAATTTATATTTGTAACTCTGATATCTAGTGCTTCCACTTGGTTAGATAGTTTTTTATTGAATATGTTTTCTTTAATCAAGTTTCAAAGTCAAACCAATTACAATTCAAACATAGCGCGACCGCATAATGCATAACTTTTTTTGTATATATCAAAATTCAATTTTTTTTCTATTGGATCAAGGACTTCAATATTTGGTGCAATCATATTTTTTAAATTCTTTTTGATAATCTGCTATTTTTCCACATGTGCAGAACAAAGACCTTCATTTTCAATGAAAAACCTATGTTTAATAAAACTAAAAAATCAAATACATAATAAAACCAAAACATATTAAAATTATATTAGTTGGATAGCTCATTCTAAGGACTACCTAATTCAGTTGAATTTGTGAATATTCCTCCATTTTCATCCTCAAACCGAGAGCTCTGAAGTGCCAAAATTCAAGTTTTTTTTTTCTGTCTCAGGGGAGATGAGGAATAAAGAGGGTTCGAACGAACCCCTAGGGGTTTGAGCGAACCACTAGGGGTTCGCTCGAACTAGGGTTCATTCGAACCCCCTTCTATAAGGGGTTTTGATGGATTTTTCGGCAGGAAAGTATTAAGAGGGTTCGGTCGAATCTGGGTTCTATCGAACCCCTAATTGGTTCGGTCGAACCAATAGGTTCGTATGAACCCCTAAAATCAAGTTTTTTACCATGCATTCATTTTTTGTGACTTTTGCTTCCTCACTTCAATTGTAAACCACTATTCTGGCTTCACCCAGCAACAGGGGCAAAAGTATCTTCAAAATCAATTCCTTCCATCTGAGAATATCTTTTACATACCAGTCTTGCTTTGTTTCTAACCATTATACCTTGCTCATTCAGTTTGTTTCTAAAGACCCATTTGGTTCCAATTACATTCTTATCCTTAGGTCTGGGAACAAAAACCCATGTATCATTCTTTTCAATTTGTTTTAACTCTTATTTCATTGCTTCAACCCAATGCTCATCTTTACATGCTTCATTCACACTAGTAGGCTCAGTTTTTGAAATCAAGCAATATTCTTCTACAATTTTTCTCCTAGTCTAGACACCTTTGTTACTATCACCTATAATCTGATCTTCTAAATGATTCAATCTTATGTGTCTTGGAGTCTTCTTAGGATGTTCTTCAATTTCAGGCTCTTGTGTTCTCTCTTTTGTGCTTCCACTAGTTTCTCCTTAATTTTCTTGATTTATTGGATTGATTTGCACTTGATTTGTAGTCTAAACATGCATTCCTTGGTTTGTAATGTCATCCTAATCATCAAATTCATATCCATAGGTTCTAGATGGTGTATTTAAGTCTTCATCAATCTCGACATTTTCACTTTCAACCATTTTCTTCAATCTTTCATTGTAACACCGGTAGGCCTTGCTTTTAGTAGAATAACCCAGAAAGATACCTTCATTGCTCCTAGCATCAAACTTTCCTATGTCTTCATCTCTCTTAATATAAAATTTGCTTCCAAATATCTTGAAGTATTTAACCGTAGGCTTTTGACTAGTCCATAGCTCAAAATGGGTCACTAGTATCACCTTTGATTTGTACCCAATTGAGTGTGTACACAGCAGTACTCATAGCTTCTCTCTAGTAGATATGAGGGACATTTCCTTCTAGCATCATTGTTCTAGCAACATCTTCAATTGTTATGCTCTTCATTTCCACAACTCCATTTTGCTGAGGGTTTCGCGATGCAGTTAATTGTCTCTTTATTCCATGCTCTTCACAAAAAGAATTAAACTCACCGGAAGTGAATTCACCACCTCTATTTGATCTCAAACATTTAATCTTCAGACCAGTCTCTTTCTCAACCATAGCCTTAAAGATCTTGAAATTTTCCAAACCTTTAGATTTCTCCCTTAATAAAGTAGCCCACATCATTCTTGAATAATCATCAATAAGCAACATGAAATACCTATAACCTTGTAAACTTCTAATTCTAGAGGGACCACACAAATCAGTATGCACAAGCTCCAACAATTCATTTGAACAATGTTGTTTGCACTAAAATGAAATTCTAGTTTGTTTTCCCAATTGAAATTCCTTGCAAATGACATTAGTAGGTTTTACCAACTTAGGTAGATCTCTCATAGCATTAGTAGAACTTATCTTGACAATGTTATCAAAGTTAACATGACACATTCTCCTATGCAACAACCAACTTTCATCAACTTGACAAATCAAACAAATTTTACTAGCAACATTCAGATGAAATATATTACCTCTTGTTTTTGTACCTGATGCAATCACATTTCTAGAACATCCCAATATTCTGGACTTTCCATCCTTGAACTAAAGATTCTAACCCTTATCAACCATCTGTCTGACACTTAAAAGATTATGCTTTAGACCTTCCACAAACAAGACATCATTAGTATTATTCTTACCATCAAGAGAAATGCATCCTCTTCCACAGATCACACCAGCTGTGTTATCACCAAATCTCACAACACCACCATCATACATTTCCAATCTTACAAACTTACTCTTGTCTCTAGTCATATGATGTGAACATCCACTATCAATCGCTCATTTATCTTTCTCTTCAACTCGAGCAACTAGATATTTCTCCACATTTGTACAACTAGTAGATTAAGTAGATAAAATGTTATTTTCCTTGATAGCAATAAACACCCATTTGTCTTCACCTTTATCCAATTCATCATTTGTCACACCTTCATCAACAACATAGTAACACTTCTTTTGAAATTTATGCTTGTTATGTCTTGGTTTAGAAGCTCTTTCTAGACACCTTGATGCAAAATGACCTATCTTATTGCAAGAAAAACATTTAAGAGGCAATTTTCGTTCATACTTACATTTTCCTCTTAGTACTCTCTTGACAATAAGTTCTTCCAGCTCTTCTAGCTCTCTTTCTTCTTCTTCACTTGGATCATATCTCTATCTATCTCTTTCAGAAGTAGTAGCCTTAAATGTAGATTCAACCTTAGGAAGGGCATCACCAAATTTTCTCAACTCAAAAGCAGTCAACTTACCAACCAACATATCTCTAGTTACATTTGTTACAATCTAGAGTTCTTCAATAGTTGTAGCTTTGAATTTATAAGCAATAGGCAAGGATCTAAGCACTTTAGCAACAATTTCTGATTCTTCCAACTTTCCACCAACACATTTGATACCACACACAAGTTCATTCACTCTTTGCATGAAAGTAGTAACATTTTCATCATCACCCATTCTCAACATTTCATATTTCCCTTTCAGACTCTGCAACTTAGCAATCTTCACATTAGCATCACCTTCATACAAGGTTTCCAACTTTTTCCAAATCTCATGATAATTCTTTAGATCCATAACATTTTTCATCTCAGTATCAGTCAAAGCACTCAACAATGCTTCCTTAGCCCTAATATTATACTCATCATAATTACCATTCGATGGAATAATATACCTATTACTTTTAATGCTCTAGTAGGATTCACCAATGCATCTCAGATGGCACTCCATTCGAGTCTTCCACAAAGAATAATTTGTTCCATCAAATCTCAGATTATCCTTCTTGTATGTCACCATCCCAGATCACCTCAAGCTATTAAACTTCTTCCAAGGAACTAAGCTTTGATACCAATTTTTGGCAACACAAGGGTAGACAACTAAGAGGGGGGGTGAATCAGTTGTCACCAAATTTGAAACTTATTAAACTTATTAATCCTTATTCTCATATATGATCAATATCAATGAAAGAATGAATCAAAAACACATCAGAAATACACATAACACCAAGATTTTTTACATGGAAACCCTGTTAGGGGAAAAACCACAGTGGAGGTCAGTCCACAAGATTATACCCTATTAAAAGTATAATAATTTAATAAATGGAGAATGTACATGCATTCAGGTACACTGCCTAGAGCTCATTGCTCAATTACAAAGGAAGAAACCTTGTCTTATAGAGAGATTCAGATTACAACTATCCAAATTTTGAACTGAGAAAATAGCATCTGCTAATGCCTAATTATAGTTCTGGTTAAGCACATGAACACTTCTTCACTCTTCTTCACTCTCTACTCTACCTTCGAATGATTAGGAAGTTATTTACACATCTCATATACAAGAACTCCTTCTGGCTCTCTACAATTCAAATAAACAATCTCTCTTATGTGTCCGCAACATGAAATTACATCACTACAAGTCAGCCACAATGAAATAGTAAACTGAATACAAACTATTAGCCTAAAACAATAGATAATTTGTCAATGTGAATCAACCAAGGTCAGACACAACATAGTGAAGACCCAAATAAACATCTCCAACACAAAAATACTTCAATTAATTTCTCCTCAAATATTCACAAAATGCTTCAACACCTTGTCCACCAAGAACATGAAAAAATGAACACTCAAGAGAAAATATCGGATCGTGAGCACAACAATCAATGCAGATGTGCAACATAGATAGATAATGATCTAGAAACATATACAAGTATCGTGAATCACCAAAGAAGAATCCACAAGAACTGAACTAACTGGAATCACATAATCTTTATTCCAGAACAAAAATTAAAGTAACAGAAAAAATGTCAAAATACAAATCTTCATAACTCAATTAAATCTTCACACGGATCTCTGAAACTCAACATGGATAAACTAGATAAAGTAAAAAAGAAACCCTTTATTCCATAACCTCTTATCAATAATGTACAGAACTCACCAACATATAGAACATCACTTCACCACTAACAACCTGCAACTCATTCCATTACAATTTTCTCATTATCCTCGACATATATAGCTTCAAATGCACTAATGCTAATAGTGTTGACATCAGTGACAACCACATATAAAAAACACAACCACAACATCCAACAAGTATTAATAGATCATCATCATCAGTTTTTTCCAAATCATCTGATAACATCATGTCCTAGGATGCATCCTTCCTACAATGGACATCAACATTAGGCATCACCATAGTTTAGTCTTGCCTAGCGGTATGAAGAACATTAGCTTGTTTGTTTACTTGATTTTTGTCTTTTAACTTATCTTATTGCACTCATTCCAATGACCTCTTGATGATGTCCAAACAAATGGATCTAGAGAGAAAGGAATGGAGCAATGATAATTGTCTTTTTATATGTTGTGTTTGTTGGATGTTCTTGTAATATAACCTTGGTCATGCATGCTTTGTTTGGTTTGTAAAGAGGGTGTTTTAGGTGTCTTTTTTGACCACATAGGAAGGCTTTCCTTTCTATGTTTTGGTCCGAAATGTTTGGAATATCTAAATTTCATTTTAAATAAGGTATCGTATGCTAGGTGTGAACAGGAGTACTATCTGATTGTCTAGTCAAAGTCCATCACACTAGGTGTAATGACATCCTAGTTATTTATACCTTGATGCATCGTGCCTATGTGTGTTATCAAACATAAGGTAAATATCCCTTTTAAAGTCCCAATTCCTAAAAATAAAATCATCATCAACATCATCGTCATCTCTAATAATGTAGGCTTGTTGCATCTTATTTCTTCTTCCTTCTTTCCATGCTAACATGGTACCATGATAGTTAATCAAAGATCATCACTAATGCATCCATCCTGCATCCACAAAATGTCAGCATACTGCATTTCATATCATATCATATAGGAAACACTGATCATCTCACATACAATGCATTTCATCATTGCACAATATAGATTGGTTATTCTAAGCATCTCATAAACCATACATTTACATCATTACATAATCATATAAACATCACCATATGCATCATCACATCATATCATGTGCATCATCATGTCATCCATATATGGATCACCATATCATACATATTGAAAAGGTACTGAAAAAGAAAAGGAATATGCCATAGCATCTCATACATCTCATAATCATCATCCATTAGGTGCATAATATAGATTTTTTAGTATAATAATTTTTAATCATTTGCATCCACATCATCATAAAAAAGTGCATAAAAAGATACTGAAAAAGCAATACATCCATCCATAAACATATGCATAATCACTACGTCACATCACATAATATAGAATCATACATACATCGCATCATATAATGTAAAGTCGCATCATATATAGAAAAGTAAATACATCCATCCATCATACATGAATAAAATAGGACACATCTCATAATTGAATCGAATCATATCATATATATATCATCAATAATGTAACTGTCATGGTACAAATCATGATCAAATGTCATGTGTATGAATCAATCAATGTATACAATTTCCCACAAGGCTATAAAAAATGGAGCGTGTGGGTCTCAAAAATAATGGTTTCACTAATCAAAATGTGAGCTAGCCCTGATGTCTGCTCCCCTCACCCGAATGTCTCTCAGGTTGGCCCTGCCTCTGCCCTGTCTGCTGTGAAAATTTTGGTACTTGACCCACTCGGGGCATTGCCTGATGATAATGAACCCGATAGTACTCAGTCTCTCTCATTGCATCTCAATACATGCATGTTGGGACTGTCCTACCCTATGCTACGGTCGCTATACTCTCAAGCTACTTCCATCGGCCCACCTCTTGTGCTAACTATAGCTCGATGGCTTGTCTCTGTTACATAGCATGATCTCACTTTGCTCAGGCCTAATCTCTCTCTACTGTCAATGTAGCAACATGTGCTTGAAGCTACTTAATGAGAATATCCCTCTGATCAAGATGGGGTGGTCGTGTCAGTGGTAGCACTAGCTAATCCCTCGAGGGTGGTTGTTGGTCCCTAGGTGCATCTATTTGTTGGTCCTTGGGCCCATCTCTCTACCCATCCCTCTTCCCTCGCTGGTCTAGAGGTGGTCTACCTCCTCCTCTACCTCTATCTTTGTCTCTGTCTCCATCTCCTCATTCTCCTCACCCCTACCTTGTCTAGCCTCGAGGTCTCTGCCATGGTAAAACTATCCTAGGCATTGTCAATCTAATGGGTGGCCTAAAACAATCAATATATACCTATGTAGTCCTAAGTTTTGCATGTCCTTGATCATATGGCCATAGCTTAGCAACTAGCTATTTGAATGAGTCCACTGCATCCTCTGGTGGGATCGACCGAACTCATGTGGTCTCCCTCATGGTTCGAGAAAAAATAGCTGCATATTGATCATCCAATATGTCCTGGACATCGTCGAATTACCTGGCTACCCAATCTGGTAAGTAGTGCTCAATCATTGTATGCTCCCTGCCCTGCATTATCCTATCTTTCCTTGCATAAAAAAGTTGTTGAACATCATCATACAATGTGGGCATCTCGAGCCAAGGCCTCCAAGTAAAAGTGGTCATCTCATTGATCACCCTTCTCTAGTGAGGGATGCCAACCACTCCTATGTTTGTAAAGGTAATACCACCTCTGTACTTCTAGGCTATTGGATCGTCTGACTCCACATCAATAATTGTAACCCGTGGGTGAAGCACAACAATGTGCTCCTAGGCCTAGATGCAAAGAAGTGTCACTCTGGCGTCGATGGCCCTGCTACCGCAATATGCAAAGTCATGCAAATCATGATAGAGTGAGGCCAACATCACTGGCCCCCATGCAAAGCACTCTCTCTAAAAGAGCATCCGCTCTGAAGCCAGACCCCATCTTGGACTGAAGTACCTACCGAGCCGATCCGAAGCTACAAGACCTGAAATGATAGAAGCCACAATCAATCAAAATGTCGACACCTGGATCATGTACCACTCAAGCTCAATCTGACCCTCGACAAAGACAATCTCATCTAGCCCCCATGATCTCATAACTAGCATTGGTCCCGGTGTCCATGTCATAAATCGCCCTCTCTCTGTGGATGGGCAATTGAAGAATCCGCTAGATGTCCTCCAACATAATGGTTGCCTCACCTATGGGGAAGTGAAATGATGATGTCTCGTTGTGCCATCTCTCTATAAGCACAATCATCATGCCTAGATGGGTCCTAATGGTGGGTGCGTATGTGACGTACCATAGGCCAATCACTCCAAGGTGCTCCTGAAGCAACTCGTGTAATCCAGTCAATCTACTAAGAATCAAGGGTTGGTGCTCATCTAAATGTATGGGCTCTGTGTCCTCCTACACTAGTAAAGACACAACGTCAATTTTCATAAAAATTAGGACCCTATTTGAAGTTTTCATGACCGAAACAACAAAGGTGCCAATGTTTGGAAACTCCAAACTACATCGCTAGAACCCTTTAAACTCTAAACTCCACCGCAGTGTTGCAATTTGACCACAGACATTTTTGACTCAAAAAACTAATCTCCTAACTAACCCATAGTGACGCCATTTTCATATGTGGCGCACTTTGGAATTTGACCCCTAAAACTCTAACTACGGCGCGACATCACATATTGCAATAGTGATGTTGTTTATGGCTGCATGGCACTGATTTGACCTTTTCAGCAGTGCCAAACTCTGCTACTGGACTAGTTTGACATTCTAAGCCTAATAAATGCACACAAAGATTGAAAAAACATGTTCGATTAGGGTCACATACCAGTGATCCCATGCCTAGAAGTTGTTGGAAGACTCGCACTCGCTCAGAGATGTGTCATGGAAGCACTCTTTACGCCATCTCGCATGAAGGTCAGAGCTCAAAAAATAGAATTTCTAAAGGCTGAGTGTGCAAATGAATTGAAAGTGACCCCTTGAGGGCTATTTAAGCATGAAAGTTAGCATTTCTTGACCCCATTTAGCCATCAAACTAGGATTTTGCGCCCCCGATCCCATTTTCGCCCAACTGAGGCTTTTGTTGCATCTTTTGTCCATGTTTTGGCATGTTTCTAGCATCTTGGAGTCTTTCTAGACCCGTCGAGCAGCTTGCCCTCTTTGTTGCAAGACTGACCCTCAAATCAAACTTTTCATCTGATCTATTGAGGGCCAGTATACCAGCGTAATTTCATTGGGACAGCAGTGGGGCATCTAAAAAAATTGATTTTTTTTTAATTTTGATCTCAGCAAGGTTATTCTTTGAACCAACACAATGGGTACATTGCTTCAAAGAGGGGCAAAATGTAGACACATAAAATATATCAATTGCTCCTATACACCTGATCTTGATTTACTAACACCAGTTCATCCTGAATCATCTCCTTTACTAACCATTTAATCGAATAATCTTTATTTGATTAAATTCATCAGACTTTGTCTTTTAATTAAATAAATCCATTTTATCTCATTAAATCATTATCTCTTATTAATTAATTAAATCAATTTAGTTTAATTAATCCTATAGTCCCTCTTAATTAAATAATTCATTTTATTTAATTAAGTTCTAAAATCATTCCCTTTAAATTAAATAAATTAATCTTTATTTAATTTAAATCTAACACCATCCTCTTTAATTAAATAAATCAAACTTTATTTAATTAAGTCTAAAATCATTATTGCTCTCATTTTGATTTATTTAAATCCTAAAATCTAAATCAAATTGTCAAATCAACTAATTATCATTTAAATTAATCAAATCACAATTAATGCTAACACTAATCCCTCAAATCGTCTAGATTTTTGCAACTTGTGCAAGTAAATCAATTTTCTAATTTATTAAATCATCTATTTTCATTCAAAAAGGCATCAAAGTTGGAATATTCCTCAAATTTGAAAATCTCCCTCCAAAAGGACTTGTCCATCCAACAAGGCATTAAAGGCCTCTTACATGTCCTTTTCTTGAGCCAAGTTGCATTTAATTCTTCTTTCATCTCCCTCCAACATGTCACTTCTCCAATTTTGAATTTCCACCTAATAACATTAATGTGCACATTCATTAAAATGTGCTCCACCTTTGTCCACTCACATGTTGAAAAGTGTCATTGTGCTATTAGTTGGTGTTTGATCCCACATTCATCTATTTTGCTTGATCTTCCATCTTTTTCTTCTATAAATAGAAGGCTCTTTTACTAATTTGAGATCCACAATCTTAAGCATTTGATCCACAACTTCATGCAACATTATTATCTTCATGTTTTGAGCAAAGCTCATTCATCTTCATAGTTTTTCATATTTCATAGTTAGGTTATGGAGAAATTTCATCAAGGAGCATCAATCATCAAAGTTCATCATCAAACTTGATTAGGAATTGGGAAAGGGCTATTTTCCACATCAAAATAACACCAATTCCCCCATGGGATTGAGAGTTTGTTTGTTTTGAGCAAGATTATATAACTTTTATTTGTGTTCTTCATGTTATTTCTTGTTCTTACTATTTCAAATGAATTTTATGGGGAATGATGATTTTAACTTGCATATTGGACTAATAGTGTGTTTTTTGTTTGTGTTTGTGTAGGTCTAGGATCACCATTCACATAGGTTAAGGATTATGATGATATAATTCTAGTTGCATGTGGTTGGATTAAAAAATTAATAACAAGAGCTACAGAGCTATGAAGTTCTTGCCAAAATGTTATAGAATAGTTTTTTTTTAAATTTGTTGTGGTTTGAAAGTTTTAGCAACAATAGTCAATATGATGGAGAAAATTACAAAGAGTAAAGTAGAAATATATAGGCCTCTTAGATGCTTGAATCAAGAAAGTGACATACCCAAGAGGTCATCAATTGACTCTTAATCACTCCCAATGGAGAGGTGAGTTAACTTAGTGTAATTGAAACATAGGTGGAATTGACTAAATAGAACTAGCACCTAACTACTTTCAATTAAGGATTGATGAGGTAGTGGTTGTGTATCTCAAGTGAAGGTGTATCTTTGTCATTATTTCTTATATCCAAAGTAAAATTTATTAACTAAGTTGAATATTACATTTTGATAAAACTATCTTAGACAAAGTATAATATTTACACCAACAATTTTTCCAATAATCCAAAATAACAATAGTATGCACACATGAAAAGTAAGAAGAACATTTCATAATGAACATAGTTGAAACATAAGTAATGACACATGGACAGGAATGCTAAATGACATAAATATGCAAAAAAGGTTGTTTCAAAGGAGCAACCTTAAGTATGAAGAAATGTAAACAATAAAAGAGAGATTTCTATGACAAATGCATTAGATTGAACTTTGTAGCTTCAATATCTCCATGTATTCTTCAAAGGAAGGAAAATATTTATGTTGAACCCATTTTGCTTCCTTGGTGTAGGATGCCAACTGCATTTCACACTGGAAAATTATATGATAGGAAGCTAATAAAAATCCTTTAAGAAAAACACTCAAAACTAAAAAAACATGTGGTGAATTTGGTTTGTTGAATACATAACAGGTTTTAGAGGTAGGGTAATATATCACACCCTTGCGTCTTCCTCCTTTCCTCTATAATTCCATTGACTATTTCACAGAAGCCCATGAAGCAGATTTTAATTTCCTCTGGCATGTGGTCCACCAGTGACAAATCCCACCTAATGAAATAGCCAGGTTTGGCTTAGATGATTGCACTAAAGCTTTTAATTAGTAGGAAAAAATAAAAAAGAGAATTAGTTCAAACCTTTTAACTGTTTCAGAGAATAGCATCATGTCATTGATTGATCCCTACGCTTCATAAAGATCACTAAGAATGACTATAACGATTGGAGTTTTTGAGGAAACAACTCTTAGGGTAGAAAACTCTGGCTCAAACATGGTCACTACCACTCCAAAATATATTTCGACCACGCGCTCGAGTGTGAAATTGAGCTTTGTGAAACGAGAAGATTTCCACCACCTGTACACACAACAATGAGATGATAATTGTTTATCATCTACCTAATTTTATTCTTTTAAATTATCTTTAGTAGATCACAAAATGTTAACCAGAATGACCCAGAATTAAAAAAAAACTCCATAAATCAACGTTATTTGTTTTTTGTTTGAAACATTGGATAGCAAACAATGATGTAATTGTGATACAAAATAATGCAGGATAACTTAAATCTATACTACTAGCATTATGGTGAGAACATTGTATATAAGCATATAGCAAACTATTAGAATTGTGAAACAAGCACAAAACCACAAGCCACAGGATCAAACAACAAACAAAACACCTTCCACACAAGAGCTCTGCAAAACAATATGTGCAATTATCTTCAACAAGAAAAAGCTACAGAAGAGAGAAAACTTTCAAGAAGATATGAAAGCTATAGATATTCTCTCGTTGATAATTACAATGAGATCAATCCTTATGAAAGGAGATCAAGAAACCCTAAAAAGGGAAACCCTAGTGTGCACACTTAATAATTAATAATTAATTAATTATTAATGTGCCTAATTTTAGCTTAAGTAACAAAAGTGATAAGTGACTTAATTAATTAACCAATATGATTAAATTAATTAAGTAAAAAAACTTATTACTCTAACACCCCCCCTTAAGATGAACTTAGGAAGTAGCTAAAACACTAAGAAAAAGATGCATGAAAGCAAAGATGGGTCCCGGAAAACAAGGCCAAGTAAGGTACCCATGTACAAACAGAAGATCTCTATAAAGAGGAGAAATGGAGAAAACCTCATGGGAAAAACTCTACTCCAAAAAGAGATCAAAGGTGATTGAAGGATTGAAAAGCCTCCAAATCAAGGAAATATCCTGAAAAAGAAGAACATGTAGAACATCACAAAAGTATGAAGAAGCTGCAAACTCTGTCAAACGATGACTGCTATGGTGCCAAAGAACCTCCTCTGAAGATATGATGATCAGGATCAAGAAGACAACAATCAATAGTCTGAAGAACACTAATCAACTGAGAATGGAAGATTCCTTCCAAGGAGAAACCAAGGAAGCATTAACACCAATAGTAGAAACCCCCCCATAATGTTGAGAAGGGAGAGGCGTGACAGGTACACTAAAACTAAATGCCAGAAAGTAGTGCATGAAGAGGAACCAAGAGCATCTGAAAAGGCACAAGAAATCACCTGTAACTAAAAAAGTGGTGTGCAAAACAAAGCATAGATACATGAGGCTGGAATCATATGGATCCACTGTTGTCATAGAGGGACACTCATCGGACAAAGGTGTGATGGAAAAACAAAGGCACTACACAACCCCCCATGGCACTTTATAATACAGTGCGAGTACAAAATATGGCACAAAGTGATGTGCAAGAAACCCAATACTACACATACAATGCTAAGGCACTTTATCTCAGTGTGTTTACAAAAGAGAAATACATGCAATGTGAGCCCATAATGTCTACAATGTCCAAATAGGACAGCATGCTGAAAATACAATTCTCTTACAAAAAAAGAGGAAACTGGTAGCACCATGATGAAGTACACAAAAGAAAATGCAGCTTCAAAAAAAATGACACCCAAAAATGTGTCTGGATGCAGAAGATATGGCCCATCAAAGTCTCAAAAATGAGAACTAAACAGCAACAGCACTGAGAAAAAATAATTCTAGAAAAAACCAGAAGTCAAAACTAGAAAATACTTGCACCACTGCGAAGAGCATGGAATTCCACCCCATTTCAAAAAAAATTGCACTGAAAAATCCCACCATATGGCCGAGATATGGCCTCTGGAATATTGGGTGCAAATTTGAAAAGCCCAACGGAGAGGGACTGAGCAGGCAAAAAGTGATTTTCGCCAAATTTAGGAAAAACACCTCCAAATCTGGAGGTTCGCCAGATTTAGTGTGCAGGAAAAAATCTCCTCTAATAACAATGCATTATTTTGCATTAAAAAGCAAAATACAGGACATATCTCTTGCATGCAGGTGTTCTTGGGCTCTGAAGTTGGATCTGAAAACTTCTACATGGTATCAGAGTGGACCTGCTGTAGCCTATTCTTGTTTTGAAGATTTTGGAGCTACGAGGGTTTGATCAGGCTTTCATAGTTTTTCAGTTTGACTTTTTATGGATCTAGGGGTTGCCTAATTTTTTGGGCATTTTGAGCCAAAACAGACCTCACCATTGAGTCCATAGAGCCCAAAAACCCCTATTTTCATATGATATATGTCCGATTTGGACACAGTTGCTCCAAAAGGCAAAAAAAAATTGCCCCAAGGCCGTACGGCCCCAAGGCACGCAGTTCGAGGTGAGAAAAAAAATTTAAAAAAATTAAAAAACCAAGTTTTTTGGATATTTTCTGGCGTTTCCAATTTAAAACACAGTGCTGCCACTACCCAGCCAAGCGGCCACCAGCAGAGGTGGCAGCCACCATCTCCAGCAGTTGGGCCGCCACTTCTGCCAGTGGCCCGCCCAGCCGCCGGCTTCCCACCGGTTCGCCGCCCGGCCGACCCTCCGCCGATTCGCCGCCCATGAGCCACTCCTCTGCCAGTGCACTGCCACAACACCGGCCGAGCACCACTCCGCCCAGCCCCTGGTCGCCCAGTGGACCAGGGGTCTCTTTTTTTAGCCCCTGAGGGCTAGGAGGGCCAAACTGGATTTTTTCGAGCAACTTTACGAAATCGGGTGTAAAATAGACATTTTAGCTCCATTTTTGGCAAACGAATAGTCGTTGGAAAGCTGATTCCAGTGCCATTCTGATGGATCAGGTCTATTTTCAATTTTCTCTATTTTAATGCTGTTTTACTTAGTCAAAGTTAGAACAAGCTTTTTGCACACCCAGAGCCATATCTTTTGCATACAAACTCCATTTTTCACAAATGAATAGGCATTGGAAAGGGGTTTCTGTGCTATTTCTAGATCTATCATTTATTTTTCTAGAATCTTCCCTTGGTACATTTTATTCAATTTTTTGTGTTTTCACACATCTGTCAATTACTTGGACTTTTTGGCACCTGGAAATGATTTGTTTGTGTGGGATGCATTTATTTTATCTAATTTATTAGTATTAAGGTTAGTTATTCTCAGATGTTTTAATTTGAAGAGTTATCATGGGTTTTTCTACTCACCCTTCAGTTTTTTTTTCTGGAACGGGGTAATTATGAGTCATGGGCAAACGACATACTTACACACTATAGATGGCTTAATATTTTTCCTTATTTGTATGATCTCATACCTAAACCAACAACTTCAAAGGGAAAAATAGCTTGGGATATCATTAGAAATCACATAGTACGACTTATATTGTCTAGTGTTGATTCTGACACTATGTGGGCTATATCGGGCATTGATTGTCCTCACTCACTTTTGACACGTCTTTGGGAGATCTATGGAGACCCCAATCTTTCTCCATTCCCAGAGGATCTTGCTTCAGATTGTCTTGTACCCATTGGTTGGAGAGAGAACACACCCTTTGATCATGATACTTTAAAGGAACTTCAATATTTAGACACCCTTACATATTCTGATGAATCAGAGGATTGTCTCACAGTTCCTACTCTTCAGACTGAGATTATACTTGTATCAGCATCTTCTCCTGTTGTTCTTGATCAGTTTGATATTACCTCTTCTTTGGCTCCTATTGATTCAGCTAAGCAGGATATCATACATCTTTCAGAAATGGCTACTTGGGATTCTTATCTTGCAGGCATTTCGTCTTTGTTTATAGAGTCCTATATTGCAGATCTATAGGATTACTTTGAGGATTTTCAGCTCCTCTTTGTTGACAACCATATTCCAGCTGTTAGCCCACCATCATCTATGCATTTAGAGGTTGTAGTTCAGGAGTCTTCAGTTCAGTTTGGATTTGACATCTTTTATTTCAGTTCAGACAAGGAGATTCTTCAACATCCTATTTTGGCACACATCTTGAGACAAATTGATTCTTCTCTCTTCACAGGGTTTCTTCATCTTCATCCTTTGGATCCATTTCTTCTAAAGGGGAGAAATATTATTTGCCACTTCAGGATATCTTTCTGGATTCTACATCAGGCACCTACCATTGCGATAGGAGTTTCTTCATTGTGGGGGGGCCTTCTAGTCTCTTTCTATTTCTCTTATGGAGACCATTGTATATGTACTTATATGATAGAAGTTGTCTATGGGGGGTATCATGTTATCCACCTCCTATCCTTCTTTTCTTAGTGCATTGCATGTTTCTTTATCTCTTTTTGGAGAGGAGTTTTTTTCCCACTGGGATTTCTCATTTACTCCGCTTTATAGAGATTTTGTTGTATTTGGGTACCTAATCAGGCCATGTTGCCAGGATCCTCTGTTGCATTGTATTTCCTTTGCTTTCTTCTGCATTGTTTGTAGCTGCATTGTAGCTCATCTTAAGGGGGGTGTTAGAGTAAAGAAATTAATTAACTTTACTATCCTCTTAAGATTTCACTTTATGCACACATATTAGTCATTTAATAATTAATATTTAATTATTAAATGCACTCACCTTAGGGTTAGGTTTTCCTTTCAGTATTGATCTCCTTTTATAAGGATTGATCTCTTGTATTCTATTCAATTGTTCTAATAATAGAGCTTTGATACCATGTTAGAATTGTGAAACAAGCACAAAACCACAAGCCACAGGATCAAACAACAAACAAAACACCTTCCACACAAGAGATCTGCAAAACAATATGTGCAATTATCTTCAACAAGAAAAAGCTACAGAAGAGAGAAAACTTTCAAGAAGATATGAAAGCTACAGATATTCTCTCGTTGATAATTACAATGAGATCAATCCTTATGAAAGGAGATCAAGAAACCCTAAAAAGGGAAACCCTAGTGTGCACACTTAAAAATTAATAATTAATTAATTATTAATGTGCCTAAGTTTAGCTTAAGTAACTAAAGTGATAAGTGACTTAATTAATTAACCAATATGATTAAATTAATTAAGTAAAACAACTTATTACTCTAACACAAACAATGCAAACCAGGCAAATGTTTACTCCAAAGGGACATGTAATAAGAAGGGATAGGGAAAATGAACTAATTTATATAATGCCTCAAATAGATGTCCTCTCATGGAGGGAAATGATTGTAGGATATGTACAAAATGTATTTGTTGAAAAGGATTTAGAAACTTTCAAGAAAATACAATTAGCATGTGTAAAGTTGTAAATGCATTTGTTGAATAGTATTTTCTATGGGAACTTTAGGACCTCTGAACTATTGATGTCAACTCTTTTAGGATGTATTCCTTGGCATAACCAAATGCTATAGCCTCAAACAAGTTCAATACACATATTTTTCTCCAAATAGTTAAAAGCTTGAAGACTAGCTTTCCGCTTTGTATGTTTAAGCAAACCTTGTATATTAGTCATCAAAGAAAATTCCAATTTGAATTTTTTGAAAAAAACTTGGTAAGGAAAAGAAAAATAATTTTCATGATACTTACTGATGTTTGTTCCTAAATAACTCTGCCATGCACAAAATTCCCCAAGAAATTTATAAAGGAATCAAAAATAGAGTGAGTGCTCCTGGTAACAAAAGTGAACAGGTCAAAGAGCACTAGCAACAATGGCATCATTATTACCGAAACATGATATCACATTCTTATTAATGTTAGCACAATCACATACATAACTAATGTGAGAACTTTACATCTCAATACAATAATGACATCCTAGTTTTAGAAAAGGAGGCCTCTTTACAATTTCCAAAAAGTTACCTTACACAACAATGGGACTCAAGGAAATTTACAACTAACAACTCACAATTACCAAATACATGTGCTTAAATTCTAATCACAATGGTAAACAACTATTCTTAATTACTAAAGACACATTCTTAGATTCTATTTACAATTTTGAACATAAAAGTGATGCTAAATGACATGGTCTGTAGAAGACAATAACATATAGAATTTTTTCTGATAGATAATTGGGAGGGGAGGCCACTATTGGGGAGCCAGGGTGTGGCTTAAACCTAGGCCAACATTGGGAAAGTCTAAGGGCTTTAACAATGGACCCAACTCACATGTCCCAATTAAGGACTTAATAACATTGAGATTGGAAAAAATAGAAACCTGTGCTCAATTTAGATTAGGGCTTTAACTTCCCAACTGTCAGTGGTTCAATCACTTTGATCTTGGTGACATTTTTGTTCCAGATGAGAGACCCTTTGTGGAATTTATCATTACTCAATGGTGTGACTACCAAGCTACTGGGATAGAGAATGTATCTAGGGATCAAGATTCTGAAATGAACTATTCTTTAACATAAGTACCAAGGCCAAACTATCATTTACTGAAAGACAAAGCAAAGCATGTTGTTTTTGACTTGACTAGGACTTTCCCAAACACACTCTACCATGAAAGAAAATTTTAATGTGAAGCTAAAGGATATAAATCAAAATAAAACAAAAAAAATATTAATGGATAGGAATAGCTCTCCTAGTGCATGCACGAAGATATTGCAGATGTTTGTCTATTTGCTTTCAATTTTTGAAACAATCAGTTTTCAATTGTTGGTTTGTTTCCTCCGAATTTTAAACTGACAGCTTACAATTATACCTGAAGTCAAATATTGTTAACAATACAAGCATACTTAACAAAAAGAGTTTGTAAACTTTTTTAATTGAACAAGTGAAATGCTTGAACTAACATGTGTTTTGGGGATGTGACAAATTATGCATGTGCTAGTGATAATGAAGCCTTAGACACTGCTACTTTATCACCGAGTTGCTCTTCACTAGTAATATTTAGATTTCATTACAACTTCATAAAGAAATAGTTGTGCCCACCATGTTCATTTCAAATAATGATGCCCACTATTATCACACGTTGTCTTTTCATCTTCTCACTATTATCGCCAATATGATAATGGTACCATATAAATCACCTATATTGGGCAAAATTTTCTTGCCAATAATATTTAAGAAAATTCATTTGTTGAAAATGTTTTGTTATATAATTTGCATCTACACTTTAACAATATACAAGTATTTGTTAAATTAAAAATAATCTTAACTCTCATTGGTTAGAAACATAATTATTAATAATAATAACTAGTTAAACAATTGGGGTTGCCTATAGTTCCCTTGGCATGAACTAATAACTACTAATATGTGTAAAATAATTATTAACATTGAAATTTTGAGATTCAATTTAATCTAAGAAAAAAATAGATTTAATTTTTTTAAATAGATTTAATAGTTGGATTGTTGACATGTTAAAATAATTATAGAATAATTATACAATTTCTACTTAGCTTAATAGTTAAATTAATATGTGTAAGATAATTATTGATATTGAAATTTTGAGATTTAATTTAATCCAAGAAAAAAATATATAATACATTTAATTTAAAAATATATAGATTTAATAGTTGAATTATTAACATGTTAAAATAATTAAGAGTTTGAATTTTTGAGATTCAATTTGGTTAAAATAGTTAAATTGGATTAAATAAAAATTTTAACATACAATTGTTTTGATTAAAGGTAAAAGACGGGTTTTGAAGGGGCCCGAAACCCTATACAAAAGAGAGTAGTTGACAAAAAGAAGAAACCATTAACCAACAATCAGCCTAGTGACATCAAACACAACCAAAAAATAACCACAAAGACGGAAACCAGATGGTAGCACTACATATTATTCAAAATCTCCATAGCTTCCATTTCATTCTCAGCCATCTTGTGCATATTCTCCACAATATTAGAGACCTCAACAGAGGCACCAACCTGAGCTTTCATTTTGTTTCTAATTCTAACCCTGGGCCCACCAGTCTTTACCTCTTCACTCAAAACAATACCTTTACCCATGACTTTCTCACCCTCACCAGCCACAATCAACATTTTACCAATAGCCACAACATCATCCCCATAGACCTCCTTTTTCTTTTTCATCAGAGGGGAACTAACCCTAGCAAAGACCAAAATGTCCATAATTGTAGGAGCATCACCCTTTTTCATAACAACATTCCTAATATCATCAATTTTTTCCTCAAGAGAAAAAAATCTACTTTCCCAATTCTTCTTCAAATTAGTGGTTTCCTCAGCAACAGTATAAGCAACAATATTTAGGGACTCCATCATATGAACAATTTGGCTTTGGACAGAAACATCCTCAGCCTTGCTAGCAACCCCTCTAATTCTTATATTAGTCCTATTGATCTCATGAAAAAAACATATACACAATTTAAACAAAACATTGGCAGAATCACAGGCTGAGCCCAACACATCAATCTCCTCTTTGTCAAAATTATCAATACGCTTTCCCATAGCGACATCCTCATCAGAAGTGTATCAAGGTTGTCTGATATTAGCACCAAGTGTCATATGTGTCAAACATTAAATGTTTCCAGTACTAAAGTGGATGAAATAAATACTTGATCATGAAAAATTAAGCCATCATTTGGAACACAATCATTCTTTTCATAAAGCATAATTTTAGAAACCAAGAAAAATAGATATGCAATCAACCCTCAAAGAAGTAACTCAAACAAAAATAGGTGGTATATTACCAGGTAAGTGGCATGCCTAGAATTTTCTCTAGCAATTGGAGTTTTTCTCTACAATATAGTATTGTTGAATTTCTTTTGAAGTGAACATCTAGGAAAATAAAATATAAATATTTGGGATATGAGAATTTAGGTGGCCTCGATAGGTCCTTTCCTGAAATAGGTGATACAAGGTTAGGGCTATTGAACAACTGAAATAATGAGAGCGGGGCATGAATCAGTATTGCTTTAAACCAATTAAGCATAAGCTATCCAATTACGAACATACATTCAACAACAATAGTGAATGAAAACATAAAACATCCATAAGATCACATAACATGTATGAACACCTATATTTTTATGTGGAAAACCAAAAATGGGAAAAACCATAGTGAGGCTTAGCTCACAATATATTATATCTGGCTATAGAATATTATAGAAAGGCTGCCTGCTAGGTGGACTCACTGTCAAAGTGAACTCACTACCCATAGAGGAAGAGAAGGAACAAATAAGGGGTGGCTATACAACCTATTTTAATAGATACAATAGCATCTATCATATGCTAGATTATAGTTACATTGAAGTACAAAATGATCTTCTCACTAATCTGAATCAATACTCTACTCTGTTCACAATTTTCTAAATTCTGCATCACACATATGTAAGTGGAGCACCATACATGTCATATATCTCTCAACACTCACATACAATCTGCTATCTCTTCCTCATCCTATGCTTCTCATCTCTGACTCTCAAAATTTCAAAGTTAATCTCCTAACATATCCATAT
The DNA here is from genome assembly GCA_007258455.2 of Sequoia sempervirens. Classification (NCBI taxonomy): domain Eukaryota; kingdom Viridiplantae; phylum Streptophyta; class Pinopsida; order Cupressales; family Cupressaceae; genus Sequoia; species Sequoia sempervirens. The sequence continues at coordinate 440,755,258 of VDFB02000015.1, forward strand.
TAAATATAACTAATATGTGTAATGAATTTATTTTATTATTATATAAAATATAATGTGTAATGAATTTATTTTATTATTATATTTTATATTAAATTATTTATTTAATATATTTTTAAATAACATTTTATTTATTACAAAATTATTATTTTATTGAAATACTAAATATTAAATATTTATTTATATGTTATTTATTTACGTATTTATTTTATATATAAAATTATATGTATTATTTTATATTTTATAAATTATTAAATATAATATAATATGTAATGAATTTATTTCATTATTATATTTTATATAATGTAAATTACTAAATATATTTTAAATAATATTAAGTTTATTTTAAAATTAATTTTTTAATTAAAACATTATATATTACATATTTATATATATGTTATTTAATTAAGTATTTATTTTACATATAAAATTATATTTTAATTATATTAATATCTTAAATATAATATAATATGGAATGAATATATATCTAATATATTTTTAATCTAAAAATTGAGAGGTAGAAATGAAGAGAAAGTAGAAAAGGAGAGAGAATAAGAGGGACACACTCTTGTTTCTCCCTCCCTATCTCTATCTCTATATCTCTCTCACTCTCTCACACACACACTCCATGTCTCTCCCTCCCTATCTCTATTTTTATTTCTCTATCTCTTTTCCCTCTTTCTCCCTCTCTATTACTTGTCTATATCACCTCATTTATCTCTCTTTCCCCCTTCTCTCTCTCTCTCTCTCTCTCTCT